>JAPYZK010002500.1:0-13878 GCA_030522785.1 Platygaster equestris | reverse complement strand
AATTTCAAAAATCAGAAAAATGGAAAATGTGTGATTTAAAAATCAGGAAGTCAGGAAATTTTTGTTCAGAAAACCAACAAACAACCACGAAAAATTCGTCTTCGTACGCAGTTTTCGTCTCAAGTTCCAAACAAAAAAATTTTGTCTCCGAATCATTTTTTATTTATGAATAAAAGCGTCCATTTGAAAATTCAAACTCCAAAATTTCGTAAAATAAAAAAAATAAAAGTTAATGATTCAGTGACTCAATAATCGCAAAATTAAAATACTCGAATAATAAAATAGACGAAAAATGTGGAAACCGAACATTCGAAACCTGCAAGACGTATCAAATTGAAAAACGGAAAATTTCGAAAATCGCAAAAACGGAAAATGAGTGATTCCAAAATCAGGAAGTCGGGAATTTTTCATTTTCAGAAAACCAACCCCGAAAAATGTGTCGCCTCTGCCACAGGCATCTTATACCCCAGTATAAACTACCTCTAACGACCCAATAACACGCGCTCGAGCTATTCAAATTCCCATCGAGCGTTAATTTCCAGTGCTCCTGGAACAGGTTGACGCTCTCGTTGTCCGCGGATATCGGAGTGACTGATATTTCCGGTCTCGCGGCGCGCAACATAATGGCTATGGGACGGAATTTTCGACCCGCAACTTTCCCCTTTTCCAATTCACGCGATTTCCTTCAAATCCGATTCATCCGCGGTTTTCACCGCAACAACGCACCGATTACATTTTTCTCCAATCTCGTTTGGAATTCCCGCTCCCGATAACATTGCTTTTTTACCGCAAAAAAAAAAAAAACGTTTCTCCCGGCGGCGACGGATGAACCTCACTTTTCAGAAGACGTTTTAACGTAAAAAAAGTGACCAATTTTTTTTTTCGAATTCCATCCCGAAGAATATCATAGGTGAGACATTCAGGGTTAGGTTAGTTTGGTCCTGGTTTTTTTATTGTTCATTTCAGAACGCATTCGAGAATTTTCTCGAACGAAAGAGATCTAAATTATTTTTATTTTCGGAATGCTATATAAATTTCAAGAAATAAGTGAAATTACAAAAATTTCAAGAATTTTAAAATTTTTCTGAAATTTCATAATTTTGATATAATTTCTTGAATTTCCGGAATTACAAAAATTATCGCAATTGTGAAAAATTTTGAAGTTTGCTGTCATTTTGTCTCAGAATATTGAAAATATTACAATTTCTTCAGAATTTCAGAAATTCGAAAATTTACGTGATTTGAGAATAATTTCTCGAATTTTCGGAATTACAGAAATTATCGAAATTTTCAGAAATTCTTACATTTTTTGTTATTTTGTCTCTAAATATTGGAAATATTACAATTTCTTCAAAATTTCAGAAATTCTGAAATTTTCATAATTTCAAAATGATTTCTTGAATTTTTGGCATTACAAAAATTATCGAAATTTTCAGAAATTCTTACATTTTTTGTTATTTTGTCTCTAAATATTGAAAATATTATAATTTCTTCAAAATTTCAGAAATTCTGAAATTTTTATAATTTCAAAATAATTTCTTGAATTTTTGGAATTACAAAAATTACCGGAATTTTAAGGAATTCTACAATTTGTTGTCATTTTGTCTCAAAACATTAGAAATATTACATTTTTTCAAAGTTTTAGAGATTCTAAAATTTTCGTAATTTCAAAATAATTTCTCTAATTTCCGGAATTACACAAATTATCGAAATTTTCAGAAATTCTTACATTTTTTGTTATTTTGTCTCTAAATATTGGAAATATTACAATTCTTTAAAATTTCAGAAATTCTAAAATTTTAGTAATTTCAAAATAATTTCTCGAATTTCCAGAATTACACAAATTATCGAAATTTTCACAAATTCTTACATTTTTTGTTATTTTGTCTCTAAATATTGGAAATATTACAATTCTTCAAAATTTCAGAAATTCTAACATTTTCGTGATTTCAAAATAATTTCTCGAATTTCCGGAATAACACAAATTATCGAAATTTTAAGAAATTCTTAAATTTTTTGTTATTTTGTCTCTAAATATTGTAAATATTACAATTCTTTACAATTTTAGAAATTCTAAAATTTTCGTGATTTCAAAATAATTTCTCGAATTTCTGGAATAACAAAAATTATCGTACTTTTGAGAAATTCTCAATTTTTTAGTTATTTTGCCTCCAAATATTGGAAACATTACAATTCTTCAAAATTTCAGAAATTCTACAATTTTCATAATTTCAAAATAATTTCTCGAATTTTCAGAATTACAAAAATTATTGTCATTTTGAAAGATTCTAAAATTTTTGTCATTCTGCTTGAAAATATTGGAAATAATACAATTCTTCCAAATTTCAGAAATTATAAAATTTTCATAATTTCAAAAATTTCTCGTATTTCCGGAATTAAAAAGATTATCGTAATTTTGAAAGGTTCTAAAATTTTTTGTCATTTTGCCTGAAAATATGATAAATACTATTCTTCAAAATTTCAGAAATTCTAAAATTTAATTTCCAAACAATTTCTCGAATTTTCGGAATTACAAAAATTATCGTAATTTTGATAGATCTAAAACTTTTCGTCATTTTGTCTAAAAATATCGCAAACATCATAATTCTCCAGAATTTCAGAAATTCTAAAATTTTCATAATTCCCAAACAATTTCTCGAATTCCCGGAAATACAAAAATTATTAGAATTTCAGAAATGCTATAATTTTCTAAGGTTATCAATACTCCCAAAAATGTTAGAATCCAACAATTCCAAAAATTCGTCAAATTAAACAAATTTCCAATATTCCTGTAATTTCTTCATTTACAAGTCGACAACAATAAAAAAAATTTTAATCCATCACTAATTATAAAAATTTTCATTCGTTATATTTTATCAAAAACGACTTCCAAACTTCGTGTGTAAATGTAAAAAAAAAGAAAAAATCATTCATTTTCCCTGCCCCATCAATCTAAATTTCCAATAAACACCGATTACAAAAGTCTACTCGAAGATTTCATTACGCGACAAGAAAAACGTCAACTCCAATTCGGCCTGAATTCCCCAGACGTTCCGAGTACGGCAAACCCGATTAAAAAAGTGTGACAAAGGAGAAGTAATAACACGTGGGACGTTTAAAAGAGCGTCATGTGCACGGAGACGCGAAGGCGAATCCGTACACGTGATTACAAGGAATTAAGCCCACGCGTTATCGTCACAGATCGATGTCCCTTCGTGTCCGGAAGCAAGGTCGCGAGCATTTTTTCCCTCACGTATGACTAATGCACGTGCAGAAATGCAGCCCACGTTTCAAAAGCCCTGTGAGCAGGGAGAATCGTGGTTTACGGATTTTCCATGGGGGGAAGAAAGAGGATAAAAAGAAAATTTTTGGGTGATCGATTTTTTAAATCAAAAGAATTTCGCACATATTCAAAACCTGCCAACTGTCGAATTTCGTAATCGTCAAATTTTTAAAACTGTGGAATTTGAGGATTCTTTGAAGTTTAATTATCATTACTGAAACAATAATGAATAACTGAACACCCACTAAAACAAGATATCCCAAAATTATTTGTTTATTTATTTATTTATTTATAAAATTATGGATCAATATCAAAATTGTCAAATGTTCAAAATGGCCGAATTATTGAAATTATTAAATTTTCGAAAATATCGAATTTTTTGAATATTCAAATTTGTAAAACAGTAAAAAATACGAATTGTGCAATTTCAGTTATTTCAAAATTTTCCAAGTTGTCAAATATGCAAAATTTTCAAAATATTAAAATTTCCAAATATTCAAAATTGTCAAACTTCCGAAGTTTTCATATTTTTTAAATGTTGGCCAAATTTTGGTTGATTTTTTATCAATATTAAAATTATGATCCCTTAAGAAATTGTTTGAAACATACAAATTTTGAAAATTGTTAAATTTTCGTAATTGTCAAATTCTCACAATAGCCAAATTTCCAAAATTTTCAAACTTGTAGAATATTCAAATTTTCGAAACAGTACTCTATACAAATCGTAACATTTCAAAAAATGATAAAATTTTAAAAATTTACAAATATTCGAAATTGTCAAAGTTTCGAAATTTTCATATTTTTCAAATAATAGGCAAACTTTCGAAAATTATTATTTGATATTAAAATTATAATCCTTTAAACAATTGCTCCAAACATACAAATCCTAAAAAGTGTTCTATTTTCAAAATTGCCAAATTTTCGAAAGATTAAAATTAATAGATTATTTGAATTTTGAGAATAGTCGAATAAAAATCGTAAAATTTCAAGAATTTTAAAATTTTTAACATTGTAGAATCATCAAATTTTCAAAAATTATAAATTTTAAAAAATTTTCCAATATTCAAAATAGCCAAACTTTCCAAATTTTTATATTTTCCTTAAAATAGTCGAACTGTCTGAAAAATTTTTAAATTTTCAAATGTTGTGACAGCTACATTCAAATTCGTAAATTTTCGTACCAAAAATATATACACTATCTTTACTTTCGATAAATATTCTTATTTGTCTTTTAATAAAAAAAACGAGCACGGCAAAGAAAATCCAAGAAATTTCGAAATTTCAAAACAAAACAATTTCGAAACAAAAAGTTTCCACTTTCGCCGGGGAAAGCGAGCGCGCACAAGTGGCGAAATAATTGGCGAACTTGGGAGCTTGGAATGCTCTCTCGGCGACAAAAGTTTGTCGCTCGTTGCTGTAGCATTGTTAAAAATTACGACGCGGAAAAATAAACAAAATACAGAAATTTCAGGAGGAAAATGGGACAATTTAAAAGCTCAACAATGCGTGATGTACAAAATACACGAAGTTTTTCTGAATTTCGAAGAATTTCGAAGTTTCGAACAGTTTTGAAGTTCAAAAGTTGTTAAATTCCAGAATTTTCAAAGCATGGAATTTCGACGGTTTTGAGAATTTCGGAGAATTTTGAAGTTGAATTTTGAAGACTTGTTACATTTTTTTCGTTCTCAAGTTTTGAAGTTCCGAAATTTTCGAAGTTTTGGGGTAGTAAGATTGTGACGAATTTGCGTAAGTGTTGAAGTTTCGAAGTATTTTGAAATTTTTAAATTTTGGATTTGAGTTTTGCAAAATGTCAAAGAATTTTGGAGTTTGAAAGTTGTCAAGTTCCACGATTTACAAAGTTTTGGAATTTCGATGGTTTTAAGAATTTCGGAGAAATTTGAAATTCGAGAATTGTTGAATTTATAAGTTCTCAAGTTCTAAAGTTTCGAAATTTTCGAAGTTTTGGGATAGTTAAGTTGTGACGAATTTAGAGAAATGTTGAAGTTTTTGAGTATTTTGACATTTTTCAGTTTCGAACTTGAAGTTTTTATGAATTTTGAAGAATTTTAAAGTTTCGAACATTTGTTTAAAAGTTGTCAAGTTTCCGGATTTTCGAAGTTTTGGAATTTTGATGGTTTCGAGAATTTCGAAGAATGTTAAAGTTTGAGAGTTCTTAGATTTCGCAAGTGTACAATATTTTGGAGTTTCGAAATTTTTGGATATTAAAATCGTCACAAATTTGCATGAATATTGAAATATAAGATTTAAAGCTTTCATGAATTTTAAAAAATTCCCAAGTTTTGAACAATTCTGAATTTTCAAAGTTTTCAAGTTCGAGGATTTTCAAAGTTCAGAAAATTCCGAAATTTCTGAAGTTTCAAAGAAAATATTCAAGCTTTGAAGCTTAGATTCCTAAAACTTTTAAAAAATAGTGTTTCAAAGTATTGGACATTTTTAAAGTTTCAAAAAGTTACGTTAAATCGGAAAATATGTTCCATCAAAACAATCTTTCTGTCAGGAAATAACTGAAACACTCCTAAAAAATGAATAAATTGACCTGGAAAAATGAAATCAATTGTCTGGAAAATCTGAAAATGTCATGATGGAATTCCACAATCAAAAAAGTAAATTGTATTTAACCGAAGTGTCAAGAGAAAAATCTGCTTAAATCCCCAAAAATCCACCTAATATATATATTAAGTCTATTTTTGGGGATTTAAGCAGATATATATATATATATCCTCGTCAAAACGGAACGAAATCTGTTCGTTGCTACCACAGATTCACGATTTCATCCAAAATCCCTGGTTTTAGTAAAATTGTCCACAGGGCACTTGTCGAGCTCGCAATTTCGACACGATATGGCTCTGCCCGAATATTCCTTTGACCTTTCCAATTCGACCGCGAATTTGCGCTCATGCATCGCCCCGAACAAAACGAGTACATACTCATTGAATTATCCGATTGTTTATTCGGTACTCGCGTATTTTCCACGACCGAGTGGTTCATAAATTGATGAAGTGTGGACAGGGACATTCGTCACAAAAGAAGGCACAACATAAAAATTTATTGATTTACGTATAATGTGCACAGCTGTATTGGTTCGTGTACAATATGTGGAACAATGTGTATTTCCGATGTAAAATGGATGATACAAAGTGTAGTGAGGATGGATCTGCCATACTCCACATGATTCGGTCAACTGATGTAAATTTTAGAAATATTTGAAAAGATTTTGCAAATTTTGGAAAATGGCGAAGAAAAAATAATTACTAGAATTTTAAAATTATGCAATTTATGAGTGTTTATAATATTTTCAAACAATTTTGATATTTAATACTTTGAATTTTAATTTTCCTGTAAAATTTGACATTTTTCAATTTAGCAGATTTTCGAGAAAATTGAACGAATTCGAAAATTTCAATAATTTTGAACATTCAAAAACTTTGGGAAATTCTTGTATAATTTCTAAAATTATCAAATCTCTACGCATCTACGAAAATTTCGAATTTTCCAAGCTTAACAAAACTTGTAACTTGTCTGAATATTTAAAAGATTCCAAATTTTCGGGAATTTTTCTGTTACTCGGACTTTAAAGAACCCACAAATTTTGAAAAAGGTTTGGATTTTTGTAAAAATTTAAAAATCCCCAAATTCTACGAAAAATGCGAATTTACATTCTTACATTCCGAAAAAATTCTACATCTTACGAATTTCAATATTCTTAAAATGTGCACATTTTTGGATATTAGCAAAACTAAAAATTTCCACAAATTTGAGAATTTTCATTATTCCGGAATATGTGTAATACTTCACATGATACATTCAACTGATATAAATTTTGAAAACATTTAGCTCTCAATCTCCCTTGATCTTGCAAATTCTGGAGAATGGTAAAGAAAAAATAATTACTGAAATTTTTAAATTCTGCAATTTTCGCTTATTTTTAATATTTTCAAAAATTTTTCCAATTTGATCTTCCCAATTTTGAAGACATTCCTCTATTCTCTCAATTTTTCCTGTAAAATTGTACATTTCGCAATTGATCAGATTTTCGAGAAAATTGAACAAAATTGAACATTTTCATAATTTTGAACATTTACAGATTTTGGAAATTCTTATATAATTCCTAAGATCATTAAATCTCCACGAATCTACGAAAACTGCGAATTTTTCAGGATTAACTAAACTTTAAACTTGTCTAAATATTGAAAAGAATCCAAATTTTCGGTAATTTCTCTGTAATTCGGAATTTAAAGAACCCAAAAATTCCGAATAGGATTTGGATTTTCGTATAAATTCAAAAATCCCCAAATTCGACGAAAATTGCAAATTCACAGACTTACATTCCAAAAAAATTCTACATCTTACGAATTTCAATATTCTCAAAATGTTTTGGCTATCAGCAAAACTTCAAAAATTTTATTTTCACAAATTTGAGAATTCCCAGAATTCCGGAAAACATGTATTACTCCACACGATTCGTCAACTAATGAAAATTTTGTAAATTTCTCAGCATTCCATCTCCATTAATTTTGCGAATTTTAGAAAATGGCAAACGAAAAACTTCTCAAAACTCTATGGGAAATCTATGGTTTACGTTGTGATTTTGGGACACCCTGTCAAATGTGTAATAAACTACATACAATGTGTATTTAAATCCACGACCTACAAATCTTCTTGCACATTTTTCACTAATATCTCACTTCAAACCTCCATTCTGCACCCAACTACACTGAGAAAAATCGTCTCAGTCAGTGCATCTTCATTTTTTCAGTTAGAAAACGATAAAAGTTGAAGCAACGGACATTTTCGTTGGTTCCAACTGAAAAATTTCGTTGGCAACACGTTACCACTGAAAAATTCTCTCATCTAACTGAAAATCTGAGTTGGAATCGGCCCAACTGAAAAACTCAGTTGAGAGCGTGTCATCACCGAAAATTTTCAGTTGTGTTGACTGGAACTGACACTTGTTCTGATAGAAATTTATTACAGAGGCAATAAATAAAATAGTTCATTCATCGGCTCCAACTTTTTCGTCCAGTACGAGCAATTGAAATATCCGTCAGCTGGACTGAGAATTTCAATCATAACCAATCCAACTGACAATTCAGTTGGACGCAACGAAACTGACAGACATTTTACTCAGTGTATAAACATTGCACATCGTATGAAACAAATTTTTGTACTCCCAATTAATTCATAATCCTCCCTTTTCCGAAAAACCTTTATTCCAGTTCGAGAAAAGGTCAAAAGTTCAACGACAAGTCGTTAAATGCGAGCTCATTTCCAAGCTTCACGCGACCGAAAGATGATGGATGATAGTTTATTCCACAGGACAGGACACGTTGAAAATGTTTCAGCGTCTTTTCATTACGCGTTATCTCGGGAAACTCGGCCGCCCCAAGAGCTTCATCATTCTTCTGTTCTTTTATGAAATTTGTGGTAAATAACGTCAAGCCAATGAATCGTGGCCGTCAACGTTGACGAGCAACTTTTCACGAAAACTCGGGAACGTCGAAGACAGCGTTTACCGAACTTTTAGATTGGGATTAATGATCCATAAAGAGGGGAAGTTTTGTAGGCCTTTTGTCCTCGGATTTCATGCAAACTTGTACGGAAAATTTAATTCAGATGGAGACTGAATTGTTTCTGAGGCGTAACATTAGATTAGAAGGAAAAAGTTCGTTCGAGAACAATTTTTCACATTTTTTCAATGCTATTCAACTGTTCCAAACTCGAAAAGTGCCAAGAATTCTCATGGAATGTTTTGCACCTTGAAACGACGCGAAGAAGCTTTTCATAGCTTGTTCAAACCGAGAATTTCGAGAAAATCGCATCTCTGGAGCACTTCTAGCAGATATCCCTTCGAGAGGAGGGTAAAACGTGAGAGAAAGAAAAATCCATCGACTTCGCTAGCGCATCCGGATCCGGCAATAAAGATAACCGAGGCAACGCCCGGAGAAAACCAGATGCCGGTGCTTCAAAATATCCCACATCTCGCGTCATATTCTCGATGTTTGCGTTCGGGGAATTCGCGACACTTTCGAGGAACAAAGAACGAAGTCATAAATATCGAACGGTTTTGTATCGAAAATATTGAACGATTTTGTATCGAAAATATCGAACGACTGTATCGAAAATATCGATCGATTTTGTATCAAAAAATCGAACAATTTTGTATCGAAAATATCGAACACTTCGTATCGAAAAAATCGAACGACTTTATCTCGAAAGTATCGAACGAAAAGAGATCAAAATTTTTGACATCGAATCGATTGGACATATCGAATGAAAAATATATCGAACGACTTTGTCCCGAAAATATCGAACGACTTTGTATTGAAAATATCGAACGACTTTGTATTGAAAATATCGAACGACTTCGTACTGGAAATATCGAACAACTGTATCGATAATATCGATCGATTTTGTATCGAAAATATCGAACACTTCGTATAGAAAAAATCGAACGACTTTATCTCAAAAATATCGAACTAAAAAAGATCAAAATATTCGATATCGAATCGATTGTACGTTGTTCTGCATTTTTAGATTGTATGTTACACAAAAAATCTCATTATATTCTCGATATTTGCGTTTTCGGAATTTGCGACACTTTCGAAAAACTAAGAACAAAGTCGGAAATATCGAACGACTTTGTCTCGAAAATATCGAACGACTTTGTATTGAAAATATCGAACGACTTCGTACTGGAAATATCGAACGACTGTATCGATAATATCGATCGATTTTGTATCGAAAATATTGAACACTTCGTATCGAAAAAATCGAACGACTTCATCTCGAAAGTATCGAATGAAAAAATCGAACGAATTTATCTCGAAAACAGCGAACGAAAGAATTGCAATGACTTTATCTCGACTCAAGACAAAGTCGTTTGATATTTTTGAGGCAAAAAAAGGTCAAAATTTTCGAAATCGAATTGACTGTACGTGGTTCTGCATTTCTATATTGTACGTTTGTACGTTAGACAACAAATCTCGTTATATTCTCGATGTTTGCGTTCGGGGAATTCGGGACACTTTCGAGAAATTAAGAACAAAATCGAGAATATCGAACGAATTTGAATGAAAAATATCGAACAGTTTGTATCGAAAATAACGAACGGCTTTGTATCAAAAATATCGAACGACTTTGTATGGAAATATCGAACGACTTCGTTTCGAGTCGTTCGACATTTTCGAAGCAAAAAAAGAAACCAAAATTTTCAAAAATCAGTTCGATTGTACGTTGTTCTCCTCTTCTCAAACGTACGTTAGACAACAAAATTGTACATTCCGAGTTTGGTACACCCTAACTAATATAATTTGTTCTGATACTTTGTACACTGTATATTTCATCTTGTATAGACGTTTTTCGTTTGTTAATTGTGCATTCTACATTGTATAACTGCATCGCGTTTCGTGAAACGTCCTATCTATTTTGGATTCAAAGTAAGGGAACGTCGAAGGATGGAAATTCGAAGGGAATTATGTTCACCGACCAAGAATATCGAAGACATCGCGAGTTATTGCGATGGAATCTTGACAAGGCTTCGTTATTTGCGCGTACGAGCTTCTTATTAAGCGCCTCTGGCGCAATATTGACGTTGCGTCGGCTTTGCCGAGAGTTATGCAACCGCAAATATGTCAATGGCACGAACTGTGGCTTCTACCTGCTGCGAATTCGCTACAAAGAGCTCGTTACACCAGCAAAGTGAGCTTCTACTTCCAGGAAATCACGATGTTTGTGCGATTTAAAAGTTTTTTTTCAAGATTTGTAAGAATTACAGTAAGCCTTGGAATCAAAACTGAACTCAAAATTCGAATCGAATCATGGTGAATTAAATTCTGAACGAGATTCAAAGTCAGAGCTCAAAATGAACATCAAACTAAAAAATTATCACGAAACCTTATGAGCTTCGAGTCAATTACAAAATTGAATTGAATCTCGAATGTGTGAAGTCTGTAATTTGAATCAGTTTGAAAATGAGTGAAAATTAGATGCTTATTTCAAGATTGAACTCGGAATTAGAATTTCGATGAAGGTGACAATAAAAATCGGAATTCAGAATTTAACAAAAATTGAAATTGAAATCGACGTTCAAATAGAACACAACCAAGGAGTTAAAGAGGACGAGACAACTGTCGGAATAGAAACTTTTTCACAGACATGAGAAAATAGACAAAAATAACGAAATCACCGTATAATTTCACTTAAAAATGTAGAAAAGATGGATACCTGAGAAAAAATGCATGAAATCGAGCAATGTTCGGAAATTCAGTAATTATTACGGAGTCAGTCATTCGACGTCGACCGATTCGGACGCCGACCTCCACAGAATCCGACGTTACAATGGAACCCGGTCGGTTAGAATCACGATTGAACGCTCGTTTTCTTCGGGAAAAGTAGAGGAATCGATAAGACACATAAAAATTACTTTTCAGTATTAAATCGCAAAATCGTCAACTAACAATTGCTACAATATGTACAAAACTTACATAACTTCAAACTAGATGAAAAATCCTAACTTATGTGTATCCATTCAGTTTTCGATCAGACTGACAGGTTCCGACTTACGAGCGCTTGAAAGTGGAACGATTTCAGAAACCGTCAAATTTTCAAAAAATCATATTTTCGAAAAAATACCTAAGAAATAATAAAGAAAAAATACGTATCGAATGTTTGTTGACTAAGAATCGAAAAAACCCAATGGAAATCTACAATTTAAGTGTAAAACCCATACGCCTTCATCCGACATATCGAGTTTGAAAATCCACAGACGTAATAGAATGGGCAAAAATGACTAAATCACTCTCAAATCTCCCTCAAAGAACTCAAAAAACATACAGAACGAAAAGCAATACATGAAATCAAGCGATGTTCCAAAATTCATCAATTATTACGAAGTCGCTGAACCAACTTTTTCGCTCATGTTCTGCTCGCTTAAGCTCGCTCTCTATCAGAACGGTAGCCAAAAACGAAGCCAAAAATCCTTCATTACACCATCTCAATTAGCCTCTAATAATCCATCAATCGTTCATGCATTAATAATTCACGATTCATCAGACTTTGCCCTTCCCGCTTAATGGACGTTCAAAAAGCGCTCACTCCACGTTGTCGAGCATCTCGGAGCAATGCAAATTAGCAGGGAAATGCAATTAAAGCCCAGGAATGTTCGGGAGAACGAGTGCTCCTTGATATCACGTAAAGGTCAAGAGGGATAACGGGAAATTCTTCAAATCACGCGGCTCCGTAAACGCGCGGGAGCGTAAAAACGCGTAGCGCGATGGAATGAAAAACCGGCGCCATCGTCCGTTCTCTCATTTGAATCCCCGTACCAGCGCGATTTTCCCCAGTATTTGCATAAAACGCGACACGCGAGAAACGCAAGTCGTCCCGATTTATTATTCAAATGCAAATTTCGCGTTCTACGATTAGCTTTCCGAAAACTTGGCGAAATCTCGAAATTTGAATATTTTCTTTTAATAATGAAATCACATGTAAATTTATGAATGATCCAAAAATGTAAATATTCAAAAACTGGACGGATTATACACTTAATTATTGTACGAAAATTTTTTTACACACTGAAAATAAAATGTTGTAATTCGTCACAGTGAGAAATTTTGAATTTTGAATTCACACTTTTCGAAGTTTCGTCAATTTTGTTAATTTTTTTATCCATGAAAAATTAACTTAATCTACATGTCATCATTTTATAGAATAAAAAAAATTATACTAGCAATTTTTGATGTTAATTTTTCTTATGTCAGATGTTATGACTGCAAATAATTAATTAATTATTTTATCTTTTGTTAAATTCATCTGTAAAAAGGATACAACAAATATGTGCCCCCCTAAATTGTACATCGCTTTTTGAAATGAAAATAAATATATACGAGATAAAGAAAAGTTGAGACTCACCACGTGTAGAAGGATGATTCATGAGAATAGCCAAAGGGCATTCGTCGTCGTCCAGAATGTATTCCTGTTGCGCGTTGCCGTTCGTACTTTCACTGTTCACCTGTGCAGAGAAAACGAGAAAAAACTCATAAATACTATCTCGCGTGCGCAATTAACTCGTTTTTCATTGAGCCCCTTTTTTTCAATGAACGCTATTTTCCTTAAACGTTTACCAAGAAAGAGGGAAAACTATAATATGTCAACTGAACTTGAAAATGATGAAAAATAAATCGTGATCATGAAATTTTTGAATTCATTTTTTAATTTGTACGAAGATACCAGAACGAATGAAGTATCTCAAAATGAAATTTTTCAAAATTCTTCTGTAATATTTTCAAAATTCTGGAAGTTTCACACATTTTTAGAATTTTGTAGAATGTATGATAGAAATAAATGAAATTTTCGAAACTTTAAATATAGTTTACATCTAGAGAAATTTTTGAATGATCTACATTTTGAAATATTTTTCAAATTTCGAAAATTTGCGAGTTCTCAAAATATTTAAAACTCTTGAAACTTTAAGAATTCTCATATATCACGAAATTCTACAGGAAAAGGTAAATATTCTGAAAATTTGCAAAATTCTCAACATTTTAAAAAATTTCAGAAGTATCAACATTTTTAAA
>JAPYZK010002499.1:0-17430 GCA_030522785.1 Platygaster equestris | reverse complement strand
ATCTCCAAAGATGTCAGTTATGTTGCTAGAGTTTTTAAAATACAAAATAATAATATTATTAATTATTTTATTGATAAATTATATTATAATTACATTTATCATATATTATATGAATTATATTAATCAATAATAATCATTCACTGATCGTTATTAAAATATTAAATTGATTGAATTACAAAATTGAATGATAGTTTTTTCTACATTATTCACTTTTTGATAATGAATTTTCAAATTACTCCCACCTTTTGATTATTTAATTATAGAAATTTAAATATGCGATTATTTCATCAAAAAATTTTGAATTATTCGTAGAATTACAAAATTTCTATTATTTCGATTATCTTTCTCATTAGATCATCTCATAATTTATTATTTAAAGTTTGACGTTTTGCGTTTCTGTTTTGTTTTGATGCTGGGATGGGAACAGATGGACAGAGAAAGGGGAGAGCGGCGCAGAAACTAGTTTTGGCGTTTCGCGCCGTGATGTAAAACCACGGTAGTGGGATGTCAGCTCGCGAGGAATCGGGACGTGCCGGGCGGTACAGCGAGGGATAGGGAGTTTGGCTTCCTGTTCTCTACCTTTCATAACCTCACCGTATGTACATTATAATAAATTCAAAATCAATAGCAATAATCTACGAACTGCCAGTAGAAAATTACCATCGTACCCATTTCCTTTATGTTGCCTGATTGCGAATTTTTTTCAACAATTTTGTACGTCATTAGTTACATTCAGTCAAAACGTTAATTCATTATGTATATTTGTTCATATACTAGGGATAAATCAGAGTTTCAAGCGTAGTCTGCCATATAATTTTTTATCGGCTGTTATCGGCACTTCGAATTCACGGGATCGAGGGTCCAAAAAAATATATACTTTCATACGAATAACATATTATTATGAGGAAAGAGGAATAAAATTGACTGCCTACTTTGGATGTCTCCCCGGTTCTGGCGCCATTGCCAATATCCTTCATCTAAAGCTGCTGCGAGACTTGCAAAGACTAGCCAGCTTCACAAGTTAAATATCAGGGTTTAACCGAGATTTGGCTTTAGTGAATACCTTGAACACCCACAAAATTGTCATCAGTTAATATGACGTCAGCTGCTGGAGAACAGACATACGTATATCAAATTCGATTATCAGATATATATAACGAGGGAATTGTTTCATATTAGGTACCTATCAGTGGCGGATCTAGGATTCGATCTGGCGGGTAGGGGGGGGGGGGGGGGGTTCGGTTTTTCGGCTTTTTTTTAAAAAAAAGCGAATAACGATTATTCATTAGTATAATATGAGTAAGACTTCATTTACAGATTCAGACTTACTGTAAAATCCAGAGTGATGGATTTTTTGTTATGTCGGAATTAAAATTTTTCAATTCAGCTTCAATTAATTAATTGCACTTACAGAAAAATCGACAGTGTCGCCAACTACATTCTCGGTTGTACGTATTTCATTTATTCGACTGAAATTTTTTTTAATCAGCCACCGGGCATTTGAATCAAAAAACCGACTTTCGTTGTTTTAACTACGAAAGGCGTTTGAGATGATGCGTTACATCGACCTAAGGTCGTCTCTCAGAGAGTTTTGGGAGTGGGGAGCGGATGGGAGAGGGGCTTGAACGGAAGAAGTGGGTATAGGGGGTAAATCTGGCGAGTGGGTCCCCTACCGTTCCCACGTCTGATGTAGAATTTTCAACTTGATTTCAAAATTTTCTCCTTTGGTAACTCAAAAATGTGGAAATAAAAGAAATTATGCAATCCAAATTTTTTACAATATTTTTGTAATTGTAAAATTTCATACTCAAATTCAAATTTTACAAACCGGTAGATTATTTTTATGTTTAAAATTTGACATCACAAAAACAACATTATAAATCTCAACATTTTTGAGTTCAAATTCAACTTGTATTCAATATTCGAAAAATTACCTACTTTGGAAAGACAAAAATGTAGAAAGTCGAAAAAAATTACATTATTCAAATTTTTGACAATGTTTTGGTGACTGTGAAATTTCATACTCAAATCCGAATTTGACAATCCACCGCGGTACATGATTTTCATATTTAAAATTTGACAATCAAAATATCAAATCTAAAAAATGTCCCAAAATAAAAGACTCAAAACTCGAGTACATAGCGACCGCGCATGTTCAAATTTTTGGAAATCATTGTTGTCAAAAACGGAGAAGAATGACTGGCTACCTGTTTCTTTCTTGTTGGAGAAAAATTACAGAAGTTGTTGTAGATACGGTTTGATATGGTTGTATTTGATTGGAAAATATTCGTAGAGAGCAGAGTGTAATATTTTGCGATCTAGGAACCAAAATTACGGACGTAATTGATTACGTGGAAATCCATATTTTTGCCATAATCGCAGGTGCCTAATGATTCATATCATTTTTCGCCTTCTGTTCATAAATTCTTTGTATATGCTTATTACCGCTATTTTTTGGGGGGGTTTTTCGTATGAATAGAAGTTCTTGTCGACATTTGGAATTAATTCTGTTAGGAGCTATCAGAAAACATTCGATGATTCATCTAATGCCGTTTTGTGTACATCTGCTAGTCAAGATTGTGTGCATTAGCTGATTACAGTTGTTTGTATGAAAGTTTACATTTTTTACAAATATGACGCACAAGTGGATGCGGTCTTCTTCCGTAGAAAATTTCCAAGATGACGCGTGAGTTTTGGACACGATTCGAAAATCGTGCTGCTAGTCAACGAGATTTTGATGACTTTTTTTTTGAAGTCATACAGTTTTCCCAATATTCGTAGAAGTGGTTCCGATGTTCCATAGTGTCGTCAGATGCAGTACAAGAGAAAGAGAAAAATGAAATACCATGGGATATTTTGCCCGTAATTTTGTATAAGAAAATTAAACCCGCGGAGACCCTTTATGTCATCGTAATGAAACATTGTTTTCGAAAGCGACGTGAAACCTTATGGATTTCTGACCTATGGATTGTTGAATTTTTCGTGCATTATAGAAGACGAACTTGTTAGTATCATCGAAAATCTTGTAATAGCATTATTTTGTCAATTTTCGTATAATCCGGGAAGATGAGTTCTTAAATGTTTTTCGCGGGTTAGAGATCTTTTCGCGTTTTGCATCGTCAGAAATGAATTGCGAATGTTGATTTTAAGTTTTCAGAAATAACTGGAATTGTCAGTAAGATGAAAATGTATTCAATTGTGGAAAGTATAACTCGATGAATGTGTGAATACCCTGACGGTCGTGACTCGAGTGAAACTCGAGCGGAACTCGATCGCGGTGATCAAGTTCTGCTCGAGTTCTAGTCGAGTTCTGATCGAGTTGTAATAGTGTTGCCGAAACGTGAGTAAATTAACTTTTTTCCACCCCAATTCACATTAAACACATTGCCCACGCGATAGCTAATCGAAATAAGCTGAAATGCATCACATTTAACGTTGTTTATATTTTCATAAAGCTTTTTTACATATGTGTTGCTCAGATGATTTACTGAATTTGCCAGTCAACAAAGCAGATCGATCTCCGCGATCATAGGATCATACACTTCTAGATCGGCTTACAATGCATGAGTTCTTGAACAACCGATAAAAGAGAAAACATGTATTTCTCACAAATTATCCTGCGAGATAAAAGTAAATTCACCTACTGCGGTAACGCCTCAACGAAGGGTGTCTATTTCAAGTATGCGTATTCGTAGATGTAAACAATGATCTTTACATTTTATTCGATGACAATAATCGATTATTACCTCAAGTCAAAAAAATAATCAGAAATGATAAACAAAAGAATTTCCTGTGGGAAAAATTGCGTTATATGCGACTTTCGGTCAACGTTACTATCGAGCTAGTGCGTGGCTATTTTACTCCTTGTAGCCTTATTTTGCAGTAAATATAGATCTATTTCGATTCCAAACAACATTTTTGAGACTTTACATCAAAATTTATGCACAATTCCATAGTTTTCTGCGAAAAATGAGTTAAATAAGCTACTCGATTGAAACTCAAGTGAAACTCGATCGCCACGATCGAGTTATGACCGTCAGGGTAATGACAATGATTGCGTATATTGAAGTACACGATGCGCCGAGCCTACAAATTGTCGATGTTTATTTATTTATTGTTCGCATTTATGCTAGGAAGATAGGATATTGTGCTATTGTGCGCAAATAAAGATCATCATTGGTGTACATATTTGTTTTTATTATCTATTTACATCTGCTAAAATGAGAAAAAACATAACACTTATGATTAGGCATTGAACGTTTCTCAGAAACTACGAAACTAACGAAACGAGTGTTTTTTCGAGCGGTTTGTATTAGTTCGAAAATCTGCCACCAGAGGCGTCGTCAAATGAATAGCCGGAAAATTGAATGCATTTTACGAGCCCTGAATCAGTTCCAAAATTAACTGCCAGAGGCCCTCGCAAAAAGCGATGCTAATGCCAAGATGTTCTTGCCGATGGTAGGTTTTGGAACAATCAAAATCGGGATTTTTAAAAGATTTGTATAGTTCCAAAACCTGCCACCTGCGACAATATCTTGGCGCTAGCGTCGCCTTTCACCAGCGTCTTTAGCGGAAACTTTTGGAAGTAATTTAAGGCTACGTAATCTTGAAGTAGTACAAAAACGATAGTACTTTTACACCGCCTAGGGCGCTTTGCTTCCTTACATAAATCTGCTAGCGCCTTTAGCGGCAGATTTTGGAACTTTTCAGTTTAATTTTGCAAATTAATGAATTTGCAAAAATTCATTAATTCAGTATTTACTCCAAAGAATATGCGCGTCGCTTCGCAAGAGATTCAACTTTAATAAAAATAAATGTTTGGAGATAGAAGTTTATTAAAAACTTGTTAGGTACACCGCACAGAACTTTTTTCTATTTATCTATGAGAAAAGCATTTCTTCTGTTCGACGAATCGAATTTGTATGAAAAACATGCCCAATTTTTACAAGCAAAACGTAGAAAATATTTGTCCTAATTCTAGATCATACCGAATTTTCATTTTTGCGTGCGTTTGTTCTTCAACACCTAAAACTAACGTTTGGACGTAATAACAGATCTGAATAAATTTAAGCGTCTTTTTAAGTAGTACTAGACCATATATGGACGATGAGGCTTCGTTTCTAGCTTTGTTAACAATAAATTTTTAGGGCATGCGGCAGCTTACACATTTAACACGTAGATAAGAACATTTCTATTTTTCTAGACGATAATATTTCATATTCCTTTATTTAAACATTTGTTCCGATCGCGACTGTGAGTGGATCTCAAGAAACGGAGACGTAGATTCTGCGTGAGTAGGCCTTGCCCTCCCAATCAATCCGTTCTCATTATTCGTTGCAACGAGGCATCAATGCGGGCCCCAAGAAAGCACCTTTAACTCTAAATATTCGGTGCGGGGCTCTTTGGGGACTCAGAACAATTTTAATAATACAAACATCTTCAAGTTATAAATTTCGTATCAATCTATGGTTCGAAACATTTTCTTTTTATATTCATAATTAGTAAATTAGAATACTTTATTATTTTCTTGGGGGCTTCTCCCCTGGGATCCTCTGCGGCGAGACTGTGTGTGGGTATAACGGACGGTAATGGGCTCTAAAACAAAACAAAAAATGTTTATTCCTCAATTATCTCAAAGAAAGAAGTAGTACGGAGTTTCCAATTTTTATGCCAGTTCGGCGCTTTTTAAGGGTGTTTATTTTCGAATTGTACTTACCTCCTCAAGTAAAGTATCTAAATTAAGGGCTTTGGACGTCATTCGAAAGACGTCCTTGTCCCACAGATACTGTTCTATGCGACGCCTAATTTCCCAGCGCTGCCAGGCCTGTCGCTCCCTTTCGTGATTCCTCGCGTCATTGACAGCTACAATAGAATGAATGAAAAATATAATTGAAAATCGTTTAAACTCAATCACTTCGAAAATAACTTTTTTTTCAATTTATATTCTTAACGAGTTTTATCTATTGATAACGTTTTCGAGGAGACTTAAAAAAAAGTATCGAATCTCCAATTCTTAGAATCTAAAAAATACAAACACAAAAGTAATAAATATAGTGCCAAATGAAATCCGCAGTGATCAATAGTTTTTTCACACTGAGGAAAAGAATACTTCATCAAAGTAAAGAGAATTATCGAAAAATTAAAACCTTGAATGTCTCTTGAAAGAACAAATAATAAAATTAATAAATATTATTATACGGAAATGGAAAAAAAGCCAGTTGTATGTACAACGATCGCCAAGAAAATATATGATATCCCCCCCGCCCACAGACATACATTGCAAATGTAAAGGTCGGCCGTCGCTTGTTGGGTAATATTCAAAAGACATAATATTTTTCTATTGAAAAGAAGTGATATCAAAAACAGCGTCACTTTTAGACTTTCTCCAACATTTTAATATTATACACCTCCGACATACGACAGAACAATGAAATAGAAAAATGAATGTCGATCTTCCACACTTCCGGACAACTATTTCCTTTCAAGCAGGAATTTGATGAGGAAAAATGCGCAGATCTTTACAAGTTTTATGACGAAATATTGGACTGTTCAGAAAGGAATTTTATCTCAGAGATCAGAATGTGGAGGCAACGGATCTCCGATCAAGATATTCAAAATGCGCTCGATGGATTATCAGTGAGTAACTTCAGATCGGAATTTTTACTCCCAGAATCAGTTTCTATCACCCATCGAATACTTAACTTTCAATGGTTACGTTTTTTTTAGGTTATCAATGAAAAATGTTTCGAAAACGTGAACACGATCTTACGAGTATTGGCAGTGTTACCCGTAACAACAGCAAGTCCTGAACGATCATTTCCGACCCTGAGAAGAATAAAAAACTACCTTAGAAGTACAATGGGACGGGAGCGCCTGAATGGACTCGCTTCTTTGAGTATCCATCCTGAAATTGGACTAACGGAAGACGAAATTCTGCAAGAATTCTTTCAAAAACCGTGGAATTTCAGAAACGATTGAGATTTTCTCTAGTTTTCGCACTATTGCTAATATGTTGCAGTGACATGAATTGAATAATAATATTATGCATGACAAAATACGAGAAATCAGTTATTTGCACATTACAATCTTTTTTGGATTTTCGAATCGTAAAATAGAATATGCAAATTTTCGGCGACAGAATACCAGTATTTTAGATTCAGGTTCAATCGGGTTCGGACCTCCCTGGGGGGGGGTCCGGACACGATACCCCCCCCCCCCCCCGTAGATCCGCCACTGGTACCTTTACATCACTTGACCGCGTAAAACTGTTTCACGAAAATACTTACTTTACAACATGATATAATTTTACCTATTGAAAGTTATACCACCAATTTTGATATATTTTATTGCGCCCCCTCCCGAATGTAAACTTTTCTCACTTAGGCGTCATTGGCTTTTGGGACTCACAATTTATTTTCATCGCAATTTTTCCCCTTTCTCAATTCATTTCCCTTCTTGCCATGGACTATCCTTTTTTTTTATTACACAATGTTTATTCAGGTCTTATGACTCTATGTACAGCTTATAACTAAAAAACATGTTCGAAAAATCGTTTTACTTTCATATTATGACAGAAATGTATGTCCTATGCTCGGCTCTCGCATTTCTTATGTATTTTGATCTTTTATCAATACGACGTATGATTAGTGAAATAGGTCGCGGGGATCCTATAATTCTTTTTTTTTCAGAATATTAACTAGAAAATGTGAAAAAAACTAGTCGTGTCAATTTTGCTTTTCACTAGAATGAAATGAAATGAAGTACATTTATTCTTCTTCCGTTGTTCGGTCGATAATATTAAGATTCACATATTTACATTCTATTCACATTCTGTTTTTACCACCAGTATTTTTCCTTGTCTTCTCTATGTTTGTCTTCCCTATCTCTACGCGGTATTGCCATCGAGTATTTAAGGTTTCGGTCAGGGTTTTCTCCGACATCTAGGTACGACAGTCTCATTCTTGCCGCGTGTCTGTGTCGATGGTACACTATGGGGAGATTATGCGCGTTTTGCACCGCGCCTATTCTGTCTAAATTCCGGAAAGCTTCAGGTGGAAAGTTACCTTTTGCTACCGCGTGCGCTATATATGGTCTGTCGGGAAAGTAAAACTTTTTAATTAGTGGGTTGTTTACAAGCTTTGTTCGTTTGATGTGGTTTCTAGTCGTTTTTATGATGAAATTGTCTATCCTGGGAATGTTAGCTGGGTCATATAATTCTTGGTTAGAGATACTTCTTCTGTAACCCGATTCCGCTGTTTTGAACATATTAAGGCATATTCTGATACATTTTCTTTCAAAAACTCTAATCTTTTCCATTGTTGCGGGCCCTAGGTTTATCCACGTGGGGCACGCGTACGTGATAGTTGGTCGGATTAAGGCTTCATAACAAAGTAGTTCAACATTTTTATGTAAATACGCCGAGTGAAACGGTTTCGATACATTCTTAAAAACTTTTTTTGCTTTATCAATTCGAATTTTTATATGTTCGGTAAATTCAACCTTTTACCCTATATGTATTTCTAGGTATTTCACTAGCTTCTTGTGTGGGTCTAAAACGTCGCTATCGGGATTTTCTCTAATACAGAATTTTTTCCACATGACTCGGTTTTCTCTGTGGGTCTTTTTCATACATGGACGAATTAGAATTGTCCCACATTTGGTAACGTTCATTTTTAGTTGCCAGTCCTAGAGGTGTTTGGTAATGTCAGGAAACAGTTGTGTAGTTAGGCTTTTACTTTATTTACTAGTTCGTGTCGGACTAGGACTACCGTGTCGTCGGCAAATGCTAACAACATAGTTTTTATGTCGTCGGCTATTGCGTTAAATTTTTCCAGCAAATCACAGAAAAAGATGTTGAAGAGGATCGGTGCATTTACTGTCCCCCGTTGCAGTCCATTATTGATGAGAAAAGTTTTACTGTTTGTATCAGTACCCCCAATGACATAACGATTTTTGCTTGAACATTTTCCATAGCACTATGATTGTTCTTTCAAGGAACCCCAAACTCATCATTTTGTAGAAGAGTCCGTCCAACCATACTGTATCAAATGCTTTTTCAAAATCAATTAAACATGCCCCCATAAATTATTTTCTGTTAAATGCTTTAAGTGCTCCCTACACCAGCACTCCGACTGCGTGAGTTGTTGAGTGCCCGTGTCTGAAGCCGAACTGAGTATCTGGTATCACAGCGTTCTCATCGCAAAATTTAACTAGGGTCCTGTTGACAACGCATTCAAAGATCTTGCTTATATTTGGTAGCAAGCTAATTGGCCTATAGCTATTCGGGTCTCTGTCGTCCTTACCGCTTTTTTTTATAGCGATGACCTTGGCTTGTTTCTAGTCGTCAGGATAGTGTCTGTTATATAGGAGGTTATTGAAAAGTATGCAGTATGCGGAAATAACGATGTATGGGAGTTTTTCAAGAACCGCATTCGGTATCCCGTCTTTTCCTGCTGATTTCTTGTTTTTCAGTCTACTTATGACGTATGTAAGAGTGCCTGGTGAGCAAAAGTAGTCAGGGTCCTCAAATAGGTCGGGTCTTAAGGCGTTATTTTCTTGGGAAAAATAGATGGAGGGGGTATCGTCGTTCATTCTCCTTTCTAATTATTTTATTTTGTTATTTACTTTCATTTTGGTTTCGTCGCTGTCCATATGTGTATTTTGAGTGCACACTGATGCGAAGTGAGCCCCTAGGATGTTTGTTTTGTCTATTGCATTGTGTACAATATAGTCGTTGTCATTGTTTTGTCTCGTATTGTTGATTTCAATCCCGGCGTCATCCATTAATTGGACCATGTTTTGTTTGATTGTCAAGTTTGGAATCGAGTCGTGTTCTTTAGTTCTAAAAATTCGGTTGATTTCGAGAAAGAGTTTATTGCTATCTTTCACTGTAATATTTCCAATTCTTTTCTGCCAATAGTTACTCATTGATTTCGCAAACTCTTTTGTGATGTGGTCTTTTAGTTTTGCAATAAGTTCTTTCGTTTCGGTAATTTCATTTCGTGTATTTCTCATTATTTGTCTCAGTTTAAAAAGGTGTGTAATGAGTTTACTTTTCCTTTTCTGTAGTCTGTCGATTTTGTTGTTTATATCTTTTTTGCTGGAATCTTGCGAACTATTTTTAGGTATATATATAGTTTCATTGCGTGTAGAATTGTGTATTGTCTAGTTCTTGCAGGTTGGTTACACTTTCGTCATTTGTCAGGTTTCTGTCATCCGGTATCTCAGCGAGGTGTTCCTCCATTTTTTTCCAGTCAGCCCTTTAAAAGTTAAAGTGGTCGTTTCCTTCCGGGTCTGTCCACGGGCTGTCTTGTGGGACTAGTAGGTCGAAAGTCATTCACAGTCCCGTATGATCACTGTCAAACGGTATGTTTTTTATCTTTCGGTTGCTAAGGTTCGTTATTTTTAGTCTATAGTCAATTAGGATGATGTCTATAAATGCGTTGCTGTTCGAGTAGAACGGGAATTCTGTTCCGATGAGGTTTGTCCGATAGGTTATGTTGTTGTCTAGCCATGTTTGTAAGTTGTTTCCCCTGCAGTTTCCCACTGTATTGCCTCAGTCCGCGTGTTTTGCGTTGAGGTCCCCTAATAGTACATAGTAGTTCTTAGGGTCGTGTAGGTCAAGTTCGTGGAATATTACGCCTAGTTCTCTCGCGAAGCTCGCGTAGCCATTTCCAGCTGCGTAGGCGCATATTATTGTAAGTGTTTGGTTGTTGCTAAGTTCCATGTTTATAATAGACGTCTCGAATTGTTTAATTTCTTTAATATTTGGTAGAGTTATTTCGTTATATTGAATGTCTTTTTCAATCAAGATAGCTGTGCCTCCAGCTTGTTTAGAATTAATTCTGTCGTCACGTACCATCTTGTCATTTTTAAAAGTCATTTTGTGTCTGTGACTTAGTTTAGTTTCCCCAATTAGTACTAAATCAGGTTTCCTCTCTCTTAATGTCATAGCTAGGTTATCCCTTCTTTCTTGTGTAATTATAGAGTTAATATTGATCGGGATTATGTCCAGAAATTGTTCCCTACGATATGTGTTGTTGGTAGGGTTGTTTGTCATTAATATTTGTTTAAGTTGCAGTAATTGTAAATTTCTGATATCTTGTTTGTGTTGTTCTCTACTTTATGTTTTATTTCATCAAATTGTTCGTCAATCCATGTCTTCAAGTCGCTTTTGAGTTTTTCAAATATGCCCTCGAAAAGGTCCCCCTGTATATTAGCCCCCATGTTGGTTTGTTTGTGTCTTACGTCGTTATTGTTTTCTCCCCCGAAGCACCCGCGTATGACATTCCTGGTTCAACAAACCTCCCCGTTACATTCGTTCTTCCCAGTCTGTTATTTCGGTTCTCAAAAAACTTCGTTCGGATTTGTTCTCTTCTAGCTTTCATGACGGGACAGTTTTTGTAGCTGGCTGGGTGGCCCTTTTCTCTGCAATTTGCACAGAAAAGTTCCTCGCGTTTTGTTTCTTTGTCTAATTAACATTCTCCTGGGCCATGCCTTTCAGGGCATTTTTCGCACCTGTAACCCATCCCACAGTTTTTTGACATGTGCCCCCCTCGTTGACAGTTAAAACATTGTACTTCGTGGAGTTTGTGGATTTTTTCCCAACGAACAACTTGGATGAGGAGGCGAGTTTCACACATCAAGTTTGAGATTTTTGATTCCCCTGTAATTCAAACAAAGTGGGCAGGACCCCCTCTTTGAGCTTTAAAAACGTTTTTGTGTCAAATTTCGTTATTTCAGTAATTTTAACATTCTGTAAGTTTCGTGAGTCAAGTTCGTTTTTGATTTCGTCCCCACTGTACATTTCTGACATCTCGTTCAACAAAAGTGAGACAACCCTTTCGTTTGCGGGCGTAAATTTGTTGTACTGGATATCGTTTTGGTTCAACGTAGCAACCAATTTATCGTGAGTTTCGCGATCGTATGTGTAAAGTGTATTTTTTGTGACGTGTTTTTGCAGTCAAACCTATCACTATTTGCTGTGGTACTTATTTTTTCGATAACGCTTCTTATGTCTTCCGTTATCACAATGATTGGTGGGTTTTTTACTCTCCGTACTTCTTTCTTTCGCTTATTGTCTTTATTGTTATTCTATTTCGCCGATGTTTTTTCTTTCTCGGGTATGTGAGATGTGCTGCCGTTAGCTGTTGCCGGTAACGTCGTTATCTCGGAGTTATGCTGCTCCTCCGGGTTCAGGTTCTGGTCATTCTGCACAGATGTCGCCACCTCCTGGCTATTCAGCAACTCGAACTGGTTAGGTGAGTTCAGGTCTGGGACGTCATTTTTTGGTTTCTTCTTGGGGTGTGCCGTCTTCTACCGCATCTGCCAATCGCCGTCTTCCCTTTCTTTCAGCTGAGCTTTCAGGGCCTGAATTTCGTCTCTTTGTTTCTTTATAACTTCTGCGTCTCTTATGGCCTGCGTATCAACTCTCGGTGGTTTCCTGTCTTTCTTGTTGTTTAGCGGTTAAGCCAATATTTCGCCGTCCTCTCCATTTATCTTGTTTGGTGTGTAAAGAGACCTTACTACGTTTAGGTTCGGTTCTGTTGCGTTCTTTTTGCCCGTTACTTGCCTTCTCCACTTGTCTCTCTCGGATCAGCTCAGCTGGTCCATTCTGAGATTTTAATACAGCTCGGGGTCGATGGGGCTGAATTTCTTTGGCGTACCCTGGGGTGTGCCATAATCGTTAAAAGTCCCACTCTCGGATTCTTGGGAGCTGTTGAGCTCGTCCCTTTTTCTTTTGCTCGGTGTTGTTGACGGCAACATAACCTCACTCGCGGCGCGCCATGATTTCGTGGGTCTTGGGGAGGAACTTGCACGGAACACTACTTTTCCCGTTCAGTTTTACTCACTACGGTTTTTCGACAATTGAAATCATATACTTTTGCTATTGAAAACGCGATTTCACTGGGATTTTGAATGGATTTTCGTGCGCATCGAAGCGGACCCCCATTTTTTTTAGCATATAACGTTATTTCATAGAGACAAGAAAAATTTACAAACTGAAACATTATAAAAAAATCGCGATTCGCATAAATTATTCTTAATGTCATAATTTTAATACATATTTACGGTACTTAGTTGGCCATGTGGGCCGTTCTACTCGTTTTGAATTATGTTCTGATCAGAAAAGCTCTTCGAGGAAAAAACTGATCGTTAACAAAGTTTCTGCTCAACCCTAAGGCATGCACTTAAAGAATTTTTAACACTCAAGTTGCGAAAACAGGAGGGAGAGGTTGGTGTCTCCGCCAGTAGTCCTTTCTCCTGTCAATATGGTCGATTTATTTATCGATTTCGGGAATTGCCCGCGAGAATTTTAGGTTTTCGTCAGGATCGGTCTCTCGACGAAACAGGTAGGGTTGCGACTTTCTTCTTGCAATCGGATTTGTGTCAATCCTCTCGGCCTGTGCTATATGGTTTCTTGTAAATTTAATAATGAAATTGTCGATTCTGGTTATGTTGGCGGCATTATAAAGAGTCTGGTTGCTAATATATTTTTCATGCCCCGTTTCCGGGGACCTGAACATTTCTAAACACACTCTCGAGCAGTGTCTTTCGAAGGCTATCAACTTCTCCATGGTTGCAGGGCCAACGTTGAACCACGCGGGACGGGCGTGGGTCAATATCGGCCTAATTAGCGGCATGTAACAAACTATCTTGACTTTTTTGTTCAGATAAGAGGAGTGGAAGAGTTTTGATGCACTATGAAAAGCTTTCCTGTCCTTAGTTTACTGAGTTCTGACGTGTTGGTTGAACTTGATTTTTTAATCTAAAAAGACTTCTAGATATCGGACCGTCTCTAGGTGTGGTATCTTACTGTCACTACCGGAGTTTTCCCCGATATTGAAAGTTCACCATATGCAGCGGTTTTATTGTTTGCTTTTTGCATGTCCGGTTGAAACAGTATGGTATCACATTTAGTAACGTCAATTTTTTGCTTCCATTTGACATAATGGTCATTGACCCCCTCAAATAGTGTTTGCAATCGCTTTTTCACGTTTACCACTAACTTGTCTGCTACGACGATGACCGTGTCATCAGCGAATCCAAAAATCATTTTAGTGAGGTTATCTTGGAGACCATTAGAGGTCAGTAAGTCACCTAAATATTAAACAAAACTGGCGGGTTTACAGTACCCTGTTCGAGGCCGTTATCTTAACAAAATACTTTGCTAAGTTCACTGGCGCCTCCGCCGACCACAAAGTTTTTGTTCCTTAGCATGTGCCACAACATCCTTACCAAATGAGGCGGTCATTTGTGATCAATGAGCTTTAAAGAAGAGTCCATCGAGCCAAACCGTATCGAAGGCCGATGAGAAAGGCTCCTGCAAACTCATTTCTATTGTATGCCTTCAAAATTTCTGATACAAAGGCGCCGATCGCGTGGGTCGTTGAGTGGAATCTTCGAAAACCGAACTGAGTTGAGGAAATTATACTTTTTTTATTGCACTGCTCCATAATGAAATAGTTCACAACGATTTAAAAAATTTTGCTGATGTTTGGCGACATACTGATCGGTTTGTAACTACTGGGATTGCTTCCGTCTTTGTCTTTTTTTTATCGCTACCACTTTTGCTTTCTTGCAGTTTTCTGGGAAGTGTGAGTTATTCAGCAGGTTATCAAAAATTACCACGTATGCGCGAATGGCCTCGTGTGGTAAATTTTTAAATGCTACGTTTGGAATGACGTCCAGCCCGTAGGATTTTTTACTTTTTATTTTATTTAGAATGCTCGTTAGTTTCCCAGTTGTGCAAAAATATTGGGGGTCCACCTCGAATACAGGGGAGAGGGCCCTGTTTTCGTTCGAAAAAGTTATCAAGCTATCAGTGTCACGTAACCCCTCCCGAAAGCTCTCGACTGTTTCTTTGACCTTTTCGTTCACCGCTACCTGGCCTAGCTGATCGTCTTGGAATTGAACTGTTTCAAATTGGGCACCGAGTACGTTCAGTTTGTGCGCGATCTCCGTGATGACCAGATGGTCCCCGTCCCTGATGATTTCAGACCCCTGTATGCCGATGTTCGTCAGGCCTCCGAGTCTATTTGCCGGTAGTTTAAGGTTTTCTATTTCGTTATATTATTTACTTCTGAAAATTCTGTTTATTTCTGCAAACATTTCCCGCCCGTTAGTTTTAGATATTAACTTGATCCTATTTTCCCAAAATTTGCTAACGGTTTTTGAGAACTCTACCTCAATATGTTTGTTTAGGAATGAAATTTGTTTTTTTGTCTGATTAATAGTGCTTTTAGGAGAGTAATTTTTTTTGAAGTTGAATAGAAGAGTTATCAGTTTGCTTTTTTTTGTTATGTTGTCTTTTAATTTTATCATTTACGCATTTTTTACAATAGTCCTGGACTGAACATCTAGGCACGTTTAGGTCCATTGCTTCAACAATAATACCCCCTATTCTTACTATACAGTCGTCGGTCTCTTAATTTGTGAGGTTCACGTTATCTGGGATTTTTGGCAGTCCCTCCGCTATATGCTCTCTAAATCCTTCCTAGTTTGCTTTCTCATAGTTGAAGCCTTTTTTTCGGTATCAAACTCAAAAACCAAGTCCTCACAGCCCGCCATCCCCAGCCGTACGTGCAATCCCGTATGGTCACTGTTGTATGAAACGTTTGGGATCTTGTTATCGGAGAGATTTTTCATTTCTAGTCTTCTTTCGATAATGGCAAGGTCGATGAAGCCGTCTGTATTGGGATAGGAAGGGAACTCAGAGCTCAACAGAATTGTCCTGAAAATCAATTCGTTCATTTTAAGCTAGCTGGCCAGGTAGTTTCCCCTTGCATTTCTAACTGGGTTGCCCCAGTCCTCATGTTTAGAGTTAAGGTCACCTGCAATTATGTAGAAATTTTTCGGGTCATAAAGGCCCAAGTCATTACAGATTAAGTCAAGGTCATTTTGGAACCTGAAGTATCCATTTCCAGCAGAGTATGCACTTATTCTAAATAATTTGTTATTGTTTGGTAGATTTCCTAGAATGATTGTTTTTTCAATGTGGCGCATTTTATTGTCGTTTGGGATCGATATAACTTTATGTTTGATGTTGTTTTTAATGAGTAATGCTGTGCCCCCTCCTTGTTTTGCGCCCTTTTTATCACATCTGATAATATTATTATGATTTTTAAAAGATAATTTATGTTTTGGGTTTAGTTTGGTTTCGCCTAATAGTGCAATATCTGGATCCATCTCTTCCAACACTTTGGCTAGATTATATCTTCTTTTCTGGGTTATTAGGGAATTAACATTAATTATCAACATGTCTAAGGCGTTTGTTACATGACTTTGGGAAGCCATGTGACTTATTTTGTTCCTTCGAGCCCACAGGACCTGTAAATTTCGTGAATTTTTTTCTCATGATTTTGTAATGTGTCAAAAATGTTTTCAAATTGTTCGCTAATAATTGTTTTAGAGTCATTTTGAAGTTTGTCAAATAACGCGCTGGACATGTCCCCACCTTGGCTACCCTGGGGCGCGGCAGACTGGCCCGACGAGGAAAAACTCGGGAATGAGCCACTGCTCGCGGGTGCCAGTGCGCCGGCGTAAGAGACCCCAGGAGCTACGAATCTTTGCAGTGCAACGCTTTTTTGGAGTTTTGCCTCTCTGTTTTCAAAGAATTTTTTTCTTATTTGTTTGCGCCTCGCTTTCAGGACCGGGCATCCTCTGTAACTTGCAGGGTGGCCTTTTTTGCCACAGTTTGCACAGTAAAGTTCGCCCCTTGAGGCCTCTTTCCCCAGCATGCACTCTTCTAGGCCATGTTTGTAGGGATATTTCACGCAGCGGTATCCCATTGAACAATTTTTGGCAATGTGCCCCCTCTTTGACATTTGTAACACTGGGCTTCATCAATCTTGTTAATTTTTTACCAGATGACAATTTGGTTAGTAGTAGGGCTATGTGGGTCCGAGCCCCCCCCACTCCTCTTTTTAAGATTTCTGGCCCCCCCCCCACTCCTCCTCCCATCGCATGACTAGAGTGGGGCGTCGGTAATGTAGGAATCCGAAAATCATTCTCCTAATTTTTTTCGAATTTTATTTTTTACTAGAGTGGGGCGTCGGTAATGTAGGAATCCAAAAATCATTCTCCTAATTTTGTTCGAATTTTATTTTTTTTTAATTTCTTCCCAAATTTGTTTAAATTTTTTTTCCGAAATTTTTCTCAACAATAAATGTTTTCTAATGCCTCCATTTCTTATGATATTCCGATTTTTTTCAAATTTTCCATTCGTGAAGATTTTTGTACTCGATAATTCAAACATCTCCTTGACTAAGCTGCTCCTCATTCCATACGGAACTTTCTATCATAAACAGATAAAGATTGAAAAATGAGTTGCATAAACACGTGGAAAAAAAAACCTATAATTGAAATACGTACGAAAAGATAGGATTGGCATAAAAAAATGACTCTCATACATTTGGAATAATCCATAAA
>JAPYZK010002497.1:0-13888 GCA_030522785.1 Platygaster equestris | reverse complement strand
AATTTGAGCGGAAAAAAAAGTATAGGACGGAAGATCCGAGAGAGAAAATGCGAAAAGGAAAAGAAGGAGAAGACTCCCTCAGGCGGTGCAGCTACTCTGGTTCTTCGGTGTTCAAGGACCAATGCAATTAGTAGCGAAATTTTTTGCTGGGTTATTATTTATACCTTAATATTTTATGGGAGAGGAAATTAACTTCAAGTACATGAGACGTTGGTGATTTGGTTATGAGGGTTGTTTGAGGGAATTTTGATGAATTTTGAACAGTTTTGTGGATATTGAAACTTTTTAAAAAATTCTGGAAGTTGGTACGTATAAACTTTCTGGGACTCTGGACAAACAATCTGATTCTATGAAATATAAGATCTTCGTGCGTATTTTAGTGATTTTAACTTTTATAAATAAATAATTTCCCTATTAGGGAAATTGTTATTTTACTTCTTGGATTTATTTTAAATTACAATTCACTCAATGCGAGTGAAAATTCTGCAAATTGAGTTTAAGAGAACGTTTTACTCGAGAAAAGTGTAATCTCGCTCATTTTGGAGTGATAACATTTTAGCATTTTGAAAATTTTGGGAATTTAAAAAATTTTTCGAATCTATGAAATATTCACAATTGTAAAAAATTTAAAAAATTAGAGTATCAAGAATTTAAAAAAAATTACTGTCTCGAAATTTATGAGAAGTATTCAAATCATGATAATATTGAAAATTTCACGTATCATGAACATTTGAGAGATTCTTAACATTTTTGACAATCGGAGAATTTCCGAAATTCAGATAATTTTAAATATTTTTTGACATTTCGAGAATGTCGGAAATTGTAAATTGGAAATTGGAAAAATTCCAAGAATGGAGAAAATTTATATTATTCCGAAATCGTGAAAACTTCGAGAAATCCGAAAATTTTGAACAATTTTGGAATAATGTAGAAAATGTTCAGGATCATTCTAATTTCAAACATTCGAAGAATTTTGAACATGTTGGAATTTTAGAGTATTTCAAAAATTTCGGGAATTTAGAAAATTCTGATTATTTTGGAATTCAGAAAACTTTGAGAATCTGAAAAATTCCAAAAATTTCGAACAATTTCAGAATCTATAAAATGTTCAGAATTTTGGAAATTTGAAAACATTCGAACATTTTGAGGATTCAAACAAAATTCATAATTCCTATTTGTGGGAATTCCCAAAATTTTGATAACACTGGAAAATTGAAGTTTTAACATTTGCGAACATTATTCAAAATGTTCCTGAATTATAAAAAAGTTAGAAATAATCGTCTGAAACCAATCAATATTCTGTTTACAATTTTATAAATAAAAAGACAACTATAAACTAAAAAAACAACTATAAACTGGAAACTACAATATAATATATATGCAACTATTCATAAGAGCAACTATAATAATTTATCCATACATATAAACAACCATAAACTAGAAAAACAACTCTATTAAAAAAATATCCCATTTTTTCGCTCATGTCACTAAACTTTTAGACGTTCGAAAAATTACCCACTTATCCCAAAATTATACATAAAATATATTTTTTCGTACAATCCCAAACCTTTAAAAATGTCTAAAAATTGAACAAATTGTACCAAAAATTCCCAATCTATTTCAAAATATACAAAAAATCAAAAAATCAAAAAAGCCTAATTTTTTTACTTATGTCACTAAACTTTTAGACGTTTGAAAAATTACCCACTTATCCCAAAATTATACATAAAATATATTTTTTCGTACAATCCCAAACCTTTAAAAATGTCTAAAAATTGGACAAATTGTACCAAAAATTCCCAGTCTATTTCAAAATTCCCGAAAAACCTCTAAACTTCCAAAAACACGTTCTTCAAATCCAAAAATCAGAAACTCTCCAAAACTTTCAAAAAATTCTGAAAGCGCCATATTCATGAAATTCCTCAAATAATTCCCTCAAACTTACCGACATTTCCGTAGATCAACTGTCAACAATAATTCAGGCTACCAAAATCCGTAAAAATAGCAAAATTATCACTTACCTCGATTCAAACCAATATTGTCTCCTTCCCATCCCCCTCAAACCAAATTCACAGCAACCACTCTCCCCCCTCCCCACCAAAAAAACCACAAGAAAAAACTTCCGAACTAAGTTACGGTTTCTGATTGGACCTTCGCCAAAAAACCGGAAGGGCGAAGAAAAAGAGGGCAGAAATTGTGGGCAGTTATCACAACACCACAATTGGATGGACGCTCGGAGGTGTAGTCATGGCACTGTAAAATTACCGCGTCAAAAACAATTACGGTACAGACGAACGACTCGGGAGCCTTACTTTGTATCGTGTCATTTGGCTCCGAATTCAATCTTCGCGCGAAAAAAAATTTAGGCTTCGTGAGTCGTTGCATTTTACAGTTATGACTGCCCCAAAAAAATCTTCCATGTGTACAATTATCACACGAAATAACGCAGAAGATCTCATTCTAAATCATGTTTTCTCAGGAATAATAATCGCACAGAAAAAGCGGTAACTAAATTACCGTCGCGTAACAGATTCATATCTCAGGAAAGAGCCGATAAACTCGCGGGGGTCCATTCCCAGATTTATTCCCCTGTATTTCACGTGGGACATGATTTATTTGTGGCCCGAAATTCGCGCGGGAATATGTGCATCGCGTTTTCCGGGCATGCTTCGCGAGCGGCGAGTTAAAAATGAATACAATTTGATAATATCGGTAAAGTGGCGTCCATTGGTATTGAAGGGTGAATCGATTCGGAGGGGAGGCTGGAAAAGGGGTTCAATCAATCAGCCGCAAATCAGTATGCACGGCACGTACAACTAATGCCGCCACTCTTTCATCATATTCATTCGATCACGACCCTCCTCGGCAAGCGGACACACAACGATGCTAATGGCGACTTTCGGGGGTTACTCGCCACGAAATTTGTTGTTTGCGAACGGAAAAAAGTGTCAGTTGCGAATGTAGGGAATTTGGGCATGTTTGATCGTTATTTATACGGTATCGGAGTTTTTGTGTTTCGGGATCAAGAGATTTGTACGTCAATCTAGGAGGAAGTGATTTTTGGTTGTTAAGGTTTTTTCTGGATTTTATGATTGAAGATCCGTTTTTTGGGAAGAGTAGACGAATCGATGGGAATAGTTGGAAAATTTTAACGCTACAGAGCAGTTTACTATGGTTTTCCGAAATTTCGAGTTTGAAAATTTATAAACGTGGATTGATGGATGGAGACATTGGAATTATTTTCGAAATTTTTTCTACGTAATCTACGGATGTAGTTTCTCGATGAATTAATGAAATCGATCGATTTTCTGAACTGTGGTCATTTTCTGAAGTTTTTTGAAAGTGACAGGATTAATTGACTTTATACTGAACAGATAAGGAAATAGTTGAATATGGAAATCAGTGGATTTTCACTGATTTGTGTTGGGAGAGGTCGTGTATTTTTAGATTCCAAATTTGAATAATCTAAATGATATATATATAATAATATATATAACCACAATTAAATAGTTAGAAATAGTTAAATTTGGATATTCTGAGTTCTTGAAGATTTTTTTTACCCAGCACATGAAAATTGAATTTCTGAAGTTTGAATATTTTCTGAGTGTCCGTATTTTGGAAAAAAATATAATTATCGATTCCTCGAAAATTTTGAGTAGTCTGTTAACTTTTCACGGAAATTATTCCGTGATTCATAATACATCTTCAAATTTTGCATTCGGAAAAAATTCAATATTCGGGTATTTTTGAATTCGAGTACTTCGAAATGTGAAAATTATATATAATGATAACCTAGCGATTGAAAAATTTAAATTTGAAAAAGCTTCCTGGAAAAAAACTTGAAAATGTGGAAATTTGGACTTGGAAAATCTAAATATTGACGAAATAGAAAATAAACGGTGTTAAACTTCGAACCTAAAAGATGCGTCTATTTTAATACATTGTGAAATTGTAATAATTCCCAAATAGACGTAATTGAGAGTTGATCTTAAATCAGAATTCTGGAATTTTAAACTTGGAATGTTCAATATTCGAGGATTTTGAGGGAATTTTGAAATCTCCGAAAAATTAACTTTCTTGAGACATTAATGAAATTTTGGGAAATGATTCAATATCTTCAAATTGAATAATTTTGAAACTTCATCAAAATTTTTTGAGAATAATTGAGATAATTTGGAAAAATTCACATTGTTCTGAATTTTTTCAAAAACTATGGATACGACAAAACGATTCATAATTATTCATGTTTTTAGTAAGTCTCAGAAAATGATCAATATCACCCACGTTCGATACATTTTCGAAAAACTTTTCAATGATAGCAAGTTTGGTCAAAATTTGGATAATACATCAGAAACTTTCGGAATTTCGAAAAAATTCTAGTCTAGTCCAGAGAATTCACATGGGTAGAGTATCTTCATTTCCTTCAAATTCATTCCTAAAATGTCATCCACAGTTTAAAAATTCCCATTTCATACCTCCTGATCTCAAAAATAATGTTCTACACGTCAAAAAAATTTTTCCTGCAAAAACGATCCAAATTCCGAATAATACGTTTAAAAAACCTTCATCAAATTGTCTGGGTTTTCCGAAACACAAAAAATAACTCCATGAAACTCACTCAAACTTATCCAAAAATGCCCAAAAACGACCAGAATGTCAGAAAATCGTTCTTCCACCCTCACAGTCACTGAAAAAACCACTGATTCCCTCGGTATCCCTTTCCTATTCGTGTGCCAACATTCCCTAGCCCGTTAAAACTCGGTGTCAACGGCTGTCCCCGGACGCGGATGAAGAACGAAAGCAGGAAAAGACGGAGAAAGATGAAAAGATATAGAAGCCCGACGTGGACGTCTGTATCGTTGCTCGTCGCAAGTGTCCGTTAAGTTAAGCGGATGCTCGATAATCCGGATTACGTATTTGCCATGGTCCGCCTGCCATCTTGATCTCTCGCGGCGGGAGCCAAAGACGTATTTGCCCGATGGCAACGCCGTCTGGGTGCTTATAATCTGCCCATTTAACGTGAGCCAAATACCGGCTTTTTTCGGCCAATTCAAATTACCCTTTTGAACGTCGAACTAAGGTTTCTTTCACTCGAAAGTGTGGAAGCCACCGAACATGTTCAAGCCGAAAATAGAGGAAAAAAGGTCGAGGGGGAGGAAAGTCAACAATTCGATATCATAGAAGATAAACGCGATAAAAGATATCAAAATTGAATCAAAGATCATGTAAATTCATTATTCCTCATGTACTCATCATTTATATTACCGAAAAACAAATAGTTCGATTTTTTACTCCCATGAAGACAAGTGGAACAGATAATTATTTGGTTAAATGAATAATTGATCAAGTTCAATGATTCATTATCAAGTTTGATGACTTAGTACTCACGTTTAGTGATTGATGATTACGTTCAATGATTACTGACTACGTTTAATGCATGATTAAAGATTGATCATGACGATTAATGATTACATTCGATGATTAATGCTAAAGTATAACAGTCAACTTTCATTGCGAGTTAGGACAGGCTCTTGTTCAGCGCAACGTCTGAAATTTCAGTGCAGCGTGATGCAGCTCGCGCAATTAAAATAAAATTACCGGCGCTCCATGTGCGTCAACCCCATGACAGACCGCGGGCGTACCGCGCTGTCAAAATAGATAACGTTCCTGGTAAGTCACCCCGAAGTTAAAACCCACCCCTGCGGCGAACAGTACAGGTCCATTCACTTTGAGTTAATGTTGTTAAAGGGTGGGGGTGGCGCGGCCTGATAGGGGTGGCATCCGGCGCGTACGTGTGGGGTTGTCCTTTTCAAGTGTTGGTGGATCGAGGGTTGATATCGCGCGCTTCAAAGACGCCGGGGGAGGCTTTGTGACGCGACGCTCAATTTGAATAAACGATGAATGGTCAATTGAACAAAGACCGAAAACTTGGTCGTGGAATGGTGTTTTGTTACGGATTGACGGAAATAGTTGGTTATAGATGAAATGGATGAAGAGAGATTTTTGTTTCTAGAGACTGTGTTGTGGTTTATGAAAATGGAGCATATTCATGAATGTAGGAATCAGTGTAGTATTTTGATTGATTATTGTATGAGAGAAATGGAAAAAGTGGGGGTGGAATGACTTTTTTCGACAAGAGTCATCGTTTTTGGATGGATTACAATCATTTTCGAATATATGAACCTATTAACGATCTTGATTTCAATTCGAAATTATTTTTAACTTATTTATTGATCATTACATTTTGGAAAGTTTGAAAGTTTGAATAGTTTTGCGAAGTTTTGGAATTTTCGAAGCTTTGTAGATTGTGGAAGTTCTGTTATCTTGAAGAATTATGAAGTTCTGTGAAGTTTTGAAATTTTCGGTAACTTCGTGAGTTTTAGAATTTGAGTTTTTTTTGTAATTCCGAAGTTACGAGAATTTTGAAAAATTCCGAAGTTTGGACGTCGTTAGATGTTGGAATATTCGAAGTTTTGGAGGTTTTTGAAATTTTGAAGACTTCTTAAGCCTAGAATTTGCGTAATCGTGTGATCTTAAAAATTGAATATGGATGAATTTTTAGGTTTTTCAGCATTTTGAAGTTTTAAAGTTGCGGAGTTTAAAATTTTTTTCTACGTTGGAACTTTCAAAGCTTCGTGAATTTTGGAAGTTCTGGAATGTCGAAGAATTACGAAGTTTTGAAGTTTTGGAAGGTGCGGAAATTTTTTAAGTTATGGAATTTTGAAATTTCGATGATTTTGAGAAATTGCTAAGTTTTAGAAAATTTGGGAATTTAGAAGTCGTTACATTATAGAATAAATATAAAAAATATGAAAATAATAATAAATATACAAAATAAAAAATCATATAATATTCGATGTTGTGGAAATTTTCAGGGTTTTCAAATTTTAAAGACTTTTTAAACTTAGAAAATGCAACATTTTGTAATTTTGAGGATTAAATTTCGATGATTTTTGAAGTTTTTGAGCATTTTGAGGTTTTGAAGTTGCGAAGTTTCGAATTTCCCATAGTTTTTAAACTTTCAAAGCTTCATGAGTTTTAGAGGTTCGGGAATCTTGAAGAATCACGAAGTTCCAAAGTTTTGGAATTTTCGGAAATTTTGTAAGTTCTGAAAATTGACACGTTTTGAGAATTCCGAAGAATCCCAAAGTTTCCAAACACTTCGAAGATTATGAATTGTTTTGTTTCAAAACTTTTGAAGTTTTGAAATTATCGACATTTTGGGATTTCCGAGTTTTGATCAATTTGAACGAATTTTCAAGTTTCTACGCGTTTCAATGTTTTGGAATTTTGAAAGTTTTAAATTTCTGAACTTTCGAGAGTTCTCTAATTTCAAAATTTTGAATCATTTTTAAGTTTCAAGGGTGTGAAGTTTTAGAATTTCCATTTTTCAGGAACTTTCCAAGTTTTGTAAATTTTGGTTCATCAAAATTGTCAGTTCCTTCAATTACAATAATCAACCCAAAATATTTACACCATCATCATTAGAATATGTAACAATTCCAAACTTCTGGAATAAATGTTTCCAAAATCAATAAATTCAGCTGAAAAATCGATTTATACTTGAAAATATCCAAATCCAAGTTAATTTTAATTATCAGAAGGTTTAAGAATGCATGGGAGCGATTAAATTCAATAAATAGCATACGCTATCACATTTATCACCGCAAACTTTTAAGGGGCAGCACTTATGGAGCAGGGCGAAACCCTTTTATTACGGAACCGGATGATTATAACTGCCTAACGTGACGATACAAGCGAAATATCGTGGACTCATGGTTCATATATTGCGTTGTTCTATCACTTTATGGGGTCGAAACTCATCAAACGTCATGTGGATTCATATTATGTCTTTCTTGAGTAACAAATGTAAAAAGTTCATCCAAATCACTTAAAAAAATCAACAATTGAAGAGTTGGAACCTCAAAGTTCATCAATGAAATGAGCATAATTCAAAAAATCCCAATCATGCACTTTCGATGTCAAAAAAATCAGAAGATCGTAACTTTGAACGTCCCAAAATACGTAAGTTTTAGAATTTTATCTACTGTAAAGTCGAAGTTTACGAACGTACACTTCAAAACAAAAACCTCCATTGTATCCTATCAGAACAATCCTCAAAATCATCGAAGAAATCCTCTTCGAATGACATTTCACTGACTTGAAATGAACCATAAATTCTCCTGACTAAATTCATTATTGTCCAAGGCTTTATAAATTATATGCCTCACCCAGCCCCAAAAAAATCCTCCCAGTGACCCCGAGGGTAGAAAAAATGCACCCCCGAAAAAACCTTCGTGACTGTAAAACCAGAGGGGTTGAGGGAGAAGACGACGTCGTCGTTTCCGACAAAGTGGGGCGTCGCGATGGGCATCAGGGGTGTATCTACTTACCATATTCTCCTGACTCGTTCGCTTGCTGACTGCGAGATAGCAGTCGCTGGTTCGCAGCATTCGGGGTGCAAGTGCTCCATCGAAGGATTTCTGTATCACGACAACACTAAAAACGCCGGAATTGATCGGAAGATAGATACCAAGATGGTGGAAGTGGCTGTAGGTAGCAGTATGTGACCTTAAAATTGTGAATTACATACATTTTCATGCTCGGGAACATCGGGTGAGGCAATTAAAGACCTTAGAAGTTCATGAGTAGTTCTGAGTGATCGTTTCTGAGTTTAAGAGTATTTTACTAAGTGAAGATACCAAGATGGCGGAGGTGGCTGTATGTGACCTTGAAAACGTGAGTTTCGTACTTGAGAACATGAACCGTCGGCTGAAGAGAGTCGCGTTTTTTTTTTTTTGCGTTTGAAGTATTTAATAGAGCGAATTCTGAATGAAAGGTCCTTGTGCTCCTTTTGCAAGTATTGGAAGTTCTGTGTTCGTGGTAGAAATGTTCCAATGTTTAAAGCGTCGTTTGGCAAAGCTGCGCCGGCTAAAAACGACTAGAACCTCACTTGGCACGCGATCTAATTGGTCGTATTCTGAGGTGGTCGTGCTTTATCGAGATATCTATACGACTGAATAAAAAGCGTCCGAGTCTGCTTTTTTTCTTTCTCAACTGCCACTGTTATTCCATTTTCCCGACGTGGCACATCGAGGGAATTTTCAGATATAATAAAATCATAATTCATGGCCGTTGAGAAAAGAAAAAGTTTCCGGAAAAACTAATAATGGTTTCGAATTTTAAAGTGGAATTTGGACGGATTTGGGAAATTCCAAAATAAAAAAATCCCGACAACTCGTGCATTGCGAGACGGTCATTAGTTCCAACCTGAATTGTCAATGGAACACAAATTCTGCACTCGTGACTAGGGTGACTATTTGTCGTTCAAAATTTGACGCGAAACTTGGCGTATTCAGGAATAAATTCGACGTCGTGACAGGCGACACGTATTTAGTCATCTTATTCAACAATGTTTCATTGTCGAGCAGTCTGCAAAAAATACACACCCACAGGATCGCATGATGCTTGTTGGACACGGGATTCAATTCGCACCGTGAATAACGACTAACAAACCCCAGTTATATCGTAAAAAGCAATTCAGCGAGATGTGAATTAATTCAGGCCGGCATTCGCGTGCCTTCCATCGTTCCCTTTTTTTCCCAAATGGAACGGTACTGGAATTTGATGGAATCGGATTTGGTTTACATTGATTTCGATTATCTAAGGGTTTTGGTGTAAGATGTCATGAGAAGTAAATAAGTAAAAAGACTGAAGTATTGGGTAATCTGAACCAAAAAATATAAATGAATGGAATCCAGGAAAAATAACAGTATTTTCAACGTTATGGCAAATATTTTCCGACTACAGTTGGGTTGCTGAACTGATGCAGTAAAATCGATTTTTGAGTAAAATCAATTTTTTTTTTCCATCGCAGTACTAGCGAACAACCAAAAATATAATAACCTCACAAACCAGCGAAACAAAGACACGCCACACAAAAACTAGAACCTCTCGCGTCCGGGGATATATGAACTCGTGATGGAAAAATTAGAGTGGGCGTGGAGCGTCACACAATCCCGCAAACTTAACGCGGACTAGCTGACAGGACACAATATTGCAATAACTTCAATTACTGCGACACGCCGAGCAGCCAGGGGTGGGTTCGGCTCGAATGCCTGGTCCATCTATTCTGTACATTTATATTTCCTGACACAGACATCGCAGCCGAATTGGCTCGAGGCGCTCGACGCCGCGGCGGGAGTGCCTTTAAACAAGTGCTTCTTAATAAACCATTGACGCGCGAAAACCACCCTCGAAAATTCGCCCTCGGGCCGCGCGAGCGCGCAAAAAGGGTCGCGGTGTCTCCTGCGGTTATTTCGTTAAATACGATGAAAATGCCGGGGAAATTGCCTTCCCGCAGATTTCGATCGTTAAGGCGCTCGCAAAAATAAAATGGCGGATTTGCGAGTATGCTGGATTTTTTTTCGAGGGAATTCTCCCAAAAAAAACCTCCCCCTAAAAACTCACTTCCAAGACGATTCGCAAAACCCCGCGAAAAAAAAATCTCCCCCGGTGGCATAACTCGTTTCCCTTGTCCTCGGAAAAAGTGTGTCGTACATCGAACGGAATAATAATGAAAACGCACCGGGAGGATAATGATGACGATTATTCTGGAAGGATCCGCGGATCCGGATCTCGAAAGCCGGGCAAACGAACGATAAATCCGTGATCGGTGAGACATCACGTAACTCACGTACGGGCAGTCAGTTTTTTCCCGAGCTGGACGTCCAGCGCCCGGACCTGACTGATGGGAGGAGGACTTATGCGATGATATGAGGGAAGACGCGCTGCGGGGATCGATAACGCCGGAGAAAGTAGGTTTTGTCGCGATCTGACAGTTCTCTCGACTTGTCTGCATTTCCTGCTTAGAAATGGCTAAGGGGAAAACGGGTGCCGGATAATTTTTGTTTTTTCTCAAGCCTTTTTTCCTAGCCCACAGTTCTTTTTTCTACGCCCCTCCCTCGCTCTTGACTTTTTCGAACCGAACTCACGTTGAGGTTAGATAAGCTCACACGCTGCAGACGACAGCTGTCAAATAAATGTTAAAAAAAAGCGCTAGCCGAGCGAAATTTCGAGTGCGAGGGGTGCCTTTGCCCACCCCAACGGAATACCCAGCCCCTGGGCAGAGAGCCACGCACAATTTTCCAGAGTTCGAACTTCTGGAGTCACGATCGATAAGTCATCGCTGACTCGCGCCGGAACGAATCATCTCGACACGTGGAACAAAGAGCCTGTGCTCACGATGTACATCGAAATGACAGCTGGTTATACGTGTCAAATTACGATGTGGAGAGGAGTTTTCTTGACAGCTCAATAATTATCATAGTTATAAAATAGCTGGTGTTCTTTTTACCATCAAAATCACTATATCTGTTTGTTGAAACTACAGTTCTCTCTTCGAATAAGATCGAGTGGCAACCTTTTTGTTCCAGTGAGCTTCTAATGGGAAGAAAGAGATGTAAAACCGAACTCATTGGAAGAGTGAACTGTACTAAATAATTTCAGGATACCATAAGTCAACGTATAAATGCCACAGTCCATGATTGTTTGGTTAACTCGTTTCCTTCGTGATTACACTCTCATAACGTGTTGGAACTAGTGCCACAGTGCCATAGTTTTTACCACTTGATTATAATTCTCTCGTTTCAGTGACAGTCGAAATTCGACTTGTAGAACCCCAAAAATCTCGAGCACACCCTTTGAAGAAAAGCCCTACTTCCGCCTCGGAATCCTAAATCAACCATAACCACTATAATTTACCCGAAATCATTCGCGACCCAAAATCCCCATAATAACCTCGCATTTTCTCGGCGCGCACGAATATGCAGCGACCGTCTAGAACCCGCGTTAGACGTAACGCAACAATTTTCAAAAACGATCGGCCGAAAAATAATGACGATCTTTATCCCTAATGAAATTAGTCCTGCTCCCCGCAATAGACGTCGTACCGTGGAATTACTATAATAGGGCGGCGGATGTATACACACACCTACGTGACCGCTGCAGGTACGATTTCTTCCCGGGGAATAATCCAGGAAAGGAACGGGCCTAAATGAAGTTGCCTCCTTTTTTGCCAGAATCGAAAATTGCGATCGTAAAGAAAGTACGAGAAAATTAGCCGGCTTGGTAGTGGAGGCCCCGAGGGTTGCGTCTATGCTTTCTTGGGTTCGGGCGCTCAACCCTTGGCGCAAGTCGACATGGTCGAGGTGGAACGGTGGGTGTAGAGGTGCGCGCTGGCCCCAAGGCGGCACATTACCACGTGTATTATCTTCCTTGATGATATTCATTGAGATTTTGATGACTGGGTTTACCTTATACCTGCTTCATTCCACTTGGTTCCCATTTTACTCACTTCCCCTGAAAATGACGGTGCACAACTTGGGAGTGTTTTGCACCGTCATTAGTTTGTGATGAATTTGTCGGGTTAGCACGTTGTTGGGGTTTTTACGGGGATGGGGTTTAGGGTTTTTATGGGAGATTTCGGGTTGCTGGTTTTTAGGGGATTATGAAATTCTGTGTGGGTTGGAAGAGGAGAAAATTATGAAAAAGGAATTGAAGAGAGTGACTGTTGTTTTATGCAGTTTTTGGATATAGTCATCCTCCCCTCCCCCCACACACACAAAGGGCAGTATATCACCCCCATGAAACTTCCCACTTTCCATCACCAAACAAATTGAAAATATTTTCTCCCCCCCTGTCCTCCTCCAGCAACAATGTTCCCACAGAACATCCAACTCCGTAAAAAAAAAAACCCGATCCCAACGAAGCTTGACAAGAAACGGTGTAACAAGATCCACTCGTCGCGAAATCCACTCCCGAGCATGTTTTGAAATTGAAATAACCCTTAGCACTCTCGACACTTTCGCGCACGGGCGACGAGAAAGGAATAAAATTGGCCCGACAGCTTTCCAGCTGAAGAACAAAATCAAGAAGCAACATGTCCCGTGGTTAGCGCCATTTTTTATTCGTCGAAAGGACGCAAGGGTGACGAAGTGGCAGTTGGTATGAACGCGAGTCGCCTCGGGCGATGTAACGTCGCCGGGCAAAAAAGGCTACGGGATTTCTGGCGCTAAGTGGGTACTCGCTCCCGAATCGGCTCCCCTTGTTCCACTCGTTGGATCATCGTCATTCGCCGAAAATTCGATCATTATGATTGCTTATGATGTAAATGATGCCCGGCGGCGACGATTGTTTCCGGAGGAGTGAGCTTCGGCGCAGCCTATACAGGCCCACTTTGGCTGCGCGTTCGGAAAAAAGGAGAGCTTTTTTTTTGGATGGACAGTGTTTTTGAGTGGATCTTGGTGGATCTAGAGTGGATTTCGGTGGATCTAGATCATTTTTCAGTTGGTCTGCGGAAAATCGACGAAATTGGACTTCATTGGAGATGTTGCGTGACTTGGGTGGGACGTAGGCTGTTTTGGGAACGAAAATTTTGAGTTTTAGTCAGAAAAATTGAAGTATGGAAATTTTTCTAGCGTTCAAGTATTCTAGAGCCGATTATTTTATGGAGATGAGACAAATTTTGAGAGGTTATCAACACTCCCGTATGACATTTTTGTTGACAAAATATCGAAAATTGTTATGTATATCCATTTATTTCATAATGAATTTTATATTATTATATTAACGATAGAATTTTTCATATATTTATTCCATACTTAATCAGAAATTGTAGTGTAAACTTTCAAAAATATCGAATTCATCAAAGTTTTTCGAAAGTATCAAATTTTTGAATTGTTCAATTCCGACATTTTCCGAATTCTAGTGATTATGGAGTTCTGAAATTTTGGAGTTCCGAAAAAATTCGGAAATATTCGGATTTCACAGTTTTGTAGGATTTTGAAGAATCTCGAATTTTTCAAATAATTTTGAATTCCGAAATTTT
>JAPYZK010002496.1:0-13894 GCA_030522785.1 Platygaster equestris | reverse complement strand
AAAAATTTTGACGATTACGAAAGTTCAAGAAGTCTCGAAAAAGTATGAAAATTTGGTAATTTCGCAAAACTTGTAAATATGTCCAAATTTGAGAATTCCGAAATGTCAACAATTCAAGTGATTCGAAAAATTATATTAATTATGACAATTTTACGAATTCCAGAAAATTTGAGAATTTCGAAGATCTCGCAGTACTGAAATTTCTAAAACTTTAGAATTTTCATGAAGAATCTAAGAATTTTGAAGAATTGGAGCATTTCTATAATTTTGATAATTTCGAAAACTTTGTAAAGTCCAGAAATGTCGAGAGTTATAATATTTTTAAAAATACATAGAATTTCAAAAATTTTTAGAGTTTCGAACATTTTGTACGTATTCAAAGATTCAAGTATTCCAAAAAAACGGTAAATTTCCAAAAACTTCGGAAGTTTAGAGAATTTGGAAAATTTCAAGAATAACGAGAATATTACAAATTTTAGAAATTATAAAAATTACGAGAATTTCAGGAATTACAGTAACTGGAAAAATTACAAGAATTAAAAAAATTACAGGAATTGCAGAAATTACGAGAATCATGAAAATTCCAGGAACTTCGAAAATTCGAAAACATTTTTATTTTTTTTAAACCCCTCCCGAAAATTTTTTCTGCGTGCGCCCCTGTACTCATTTTGTACTACTCAAACAAAAGTAACTGTAAAAGTAACGCATCACCTCTCAAATCTCCCATTATCTGACATCACGGACCAACTGTAATAAATTCTCCAAAAACAAACAGCCAAAACTATTTTCTATGCAATATTCTCCGCGTCCCCGCCGGAGCAGGTGCAAAATATTCATCGCCGTCCATTTAGATTCCATCCACTTCGATGAAATATCTCATCTTCTGCATCTACAATGTAAATGCCGCGAACCGCGCACTCCGGGTTATATTTATATTTCACACGGCGACCCCAGCTTGTAATAACTTTGACGCAAATTTTCTGATGCATGAGGATACACGAATTTTCAATACATGCAAAGTATTTATGTAAAAGTTTCTCAAAATACATGGCAATACAAAATAAAGTTACTCCAAAAGAATAAATTGATAGCAAAAGTATAAAAATAGTTGCGTGAGAGGAAACGGGGGTAGTCCTTCGCTTCGAATGCTGGATACTTTCTTCTCAGGATACTAATTTTCTTCACCTTCTTCGCCATCGTCTGTTGAGTCCATTCCAACTTCCTGATAATCCTTTTCTAAAGCTGCCAAATCTTCGCGAGCTTCACTGAATTCGTTTTCTGTCATGTTTTCGGATACGTACCTGAGGGATGATTATTTATTTAAGGGTGAAAATATTGATGAAAAGTGTGGTCGAAGATCTGATTGTCCTCAGATATGTAATTTTATAATGCTGCTCAAGGAGTTTGATAAGAATATAATTTGTTTCAGTTATTTCAGAATTTGTGTCTTATTAAAGTACCCCCCCCCCATTTTACAATTAACGGTAATATTCGATGAAAAAGCATACAAAATTTCTATCATTGTTTTTGATTACGGATTTATTACTTCACGAGCCCAATCAATCAATGTAAAAAATCGTATTTTGCATTTAATTAATGCCGCCGCCATCTCGTTTAATGATCTATCGAAAAAAGAGAACAATGAAATCCATAATTATCGCGACTTTATTAAGAAGTAGGGAAATAACGAGCGCAACGTTGAATCCGTTTCAATTATTCGGACCCGATGAATTTATATCGTATTTTTTTTATTTCTCAAGTTCCATTCAGTTGAAACGCTTTCTGTGGAATTCTGCTCGAGGGCAGAGAAATAGCTTTTTAATTACGACGCGATTATGGTTTGCGTTTCCATTTGATTTTCAATCTATTTGCGTTATCGCGGTGGCGGTTGAGGGTTCATCCGTGAATTTCAACTGCTCGTTTTGGGAAGTGATGAAATTCTTTTTGATTTTCAGCAATTTTTGTGAATTTCATAGGAATTACGAGTAGCTATAAGTTTCTGGGGCTTTGGAGAATTGTATTGATTTTTTTGTATTCTATAAATTGTCATCGAGGTATTTTATTGGTTGAAGGAATTTCGAACAATATTTTGAAATATTTATCTTATTTCATGGATTATTTGAGAGGATGTAATATTTTGTTTAAAATCTAGATTTATCAAAATTATTCAGAAATTTCGAGATTTACGAAATACTGTTTGACTTTAGAGCAACTTCTAACAACTACATATTAAATCATTTTACACTTGTTGAAAGTTTTACGACTTTCTCGGAATTCTGCAACATTTTAATCTTTTTTGTGAATATTTCGATAATAATTCAATCCTCAACTTTTTGAATAATCCCCAAAATTTCATAAAATTGCTGTAGTTTGATTCATGGATGTACATTTTTGGCTTCAGAAAGTAATAAAATCCTGTCTGCTCGGTATGAACGTTTTCATATTTACTGAAAGTTCGTTCGCAGTGTTCTATTCGAGGTATTTCGTAGGGATGAAAAAATAATTAACCAGTGAACGAAAGCACGCCTGCTGAATAAACGATCGAATTTCTCGTTCAGTCTGCTCCAGGCTTCGACGATGGATGTTGTATTTGCAAGCATTGCGACGGCTCGTTGAACCTTTGCAAGGTCTCCGCCAGGCACGACTGTCGGGGGCTGGTAATTAATGCCGACCTGGATGTAATAGTACGAATGGATATTGTGGTGGATCTACGAGGAGGGAGAAGGGGGGGGGGGTGCAATTCATTGAGAATTTAATGTTAATGCAGAATTAACCACTCATCTAATTTTCAATCAGTTTCAATAATTCGATTTTATCATACAATCAATTAGGCGTTTCGAAAAATGTCTTTTTTTATTCTTTTTCATGTTTGTGAAAATTTCATATTTGTAATTTCCCATTTCGAAATGTTTTACGAATTGCCATAATTCCTGACTCCAATTATTTACGAAATTAATACAATTTCAACACTTCCGATGTTTTCTCCAATTTTTAAATTCGAAATTTCAAATATGAAAAATTATGATGTTCAAATTTTTTCAATTTCAACTATTCAAGTTTAATTAATAATGAAATTAATAAAATTTCAACACTTCCGATTTTTTCTCTAACTTTCAAATTCGAAATTTCAAATACGAAAAATTATGATGTCCAAATTTTTTTGATTTTCCAACGAGTTCCTAAAAACTGGAAAAATATCTCGGAACTATATGAGTATCCAATATATATCAAAATATGTAGAATATTTTAATATATGTCTTTAACGCCCTGCTTATCACCTTAAATCCAGTCGGGCACCAATCAACGAAGCGTACGCTCCTCTTGGTCTTGATGGAAGCGATCGCAGCGTTCACATCTTTGGGGACAACATCACCCCTATAGAGCAAACAACATGCCATGTACTTTCCGTGCTGAGGGTTGCATTTGACCATTTGGCTAGCAGGTTCGAAACAGGCTGACGTCAATTCCATGACGGAGAACTGCTCGTGACACGCTTTTTCCGCGGAGATAATCGGAGCGTACGTGGCCAGAGGAAAATGGATCCTCGGGTACGGCACCAGATTCGTCTGGAATTCCGTTAAATCGACGTTCAGGGCGCCGTCGAATCTCAGGGATGCCGTAATCGAGGACACTGTCGATTCACGTTCCAAAAATATACACTCTGATGCATTCTGACAGTTTATAGCATGCTTATCAACTCAATTGATGGAAAATTTGACGAAATCATCGAAATCGATGACTTTCGGAAGTTAGATTGGAAAATATTTGGAGTGAAAAATTCGAAAATTGTCAGTCATTGAATGTATATTTTAAACTTGCAATCGAAAACTTAAAAGTTTGCATCAGAGAATAACTCCAATTTTTTAAGGTGGCAGTACAAATGAAGTACTACAAGAATTCAAATCAGTGCATTGAATCACGAATTTTGAAATAAGGTTTAATTCTCAAGGTTCTCCAAAATCCGAAAATCCTGAGAGTTCTTGATTAAACTTGATGATTAATTTAATTTTGTTCTGAACAGAGTCTGAAGTAGAAGATAAGAAATGAGCTTTCGTGTGATTGTGATTCGTTCACCTATTTGGCCGATTATGCGATTGAGATTCGTGTAAGTTGGCCGTTCAATGTCGAGGTTGCGCCGGCAAATATCGTAAATGGCTTCATTATCCACGAGAAAAGCGCAATCCGAGTGTTCCAGGGTCGCGTGTGTCGTCAGGATCGCGTTGTATGGCTCGACTACCGCGGTAGAAATTGACGGGGATGGGTAAATTGCAAATTCCAACTTAGCTTTTTTGCCATAATCCTTGGAAAGTTTTTCCATAAGCAGGGACGTGAAACCAGAGCCAGTTCCGCCGCCAAAGGCGTGGAAAATTAGAAATCCCTGAATGAACAATTTTTTCTACTTCAGATAGGACACATTGAACATAAATTTTTTTCACACTCTGGTTGTCATTACATACACAAAATTCAACTGACTGATTTTTTTCTTAAAATAATCAGTACTATAGTTCAGTATCGATAATTTTGTTTCCTATTATAAGTATACATTGAAGGTAATTTTTTATCGTAACTTCCATACATTTAATCTAAAATCGAAAAAAAAAGTATTGAAACATTGGAAGTAATTCATTTGACTTGGAGTCAGTATAAAAAATTGCCAGTCACATACAGGACCATTAATATAATAAAGTTTTCCTGATATACTATCGTTTAGTTTCTATGACTCATAAAAATCGATTTTCAAACTCTCATCCAACCTGCAAACTCCCGCAAGGTTCCGCTATTTTTCGTATACGATCGAGAACCAAATCGAGGATTTGATCTCCTAGGGTGTAATGTCCACGAGCGTAATTATTTGCCGCGTCTTCTTTCCCCGATATCAGTTGTTCTGGGTGAAAAAGGCAACTGTACGTCCCCGTTCGTACTTCATCTACAGAAATCGTTAAAATTTTATACGAATTTTTTTATTTTTAATAGAGGAGTTGTCATTTTAATCGCACTTGCCAATAACCGTGGGCTCGAGGTCGATAAAAACCGCTCTAGGTACGTATTTTCCACCGGCAGTTTCACTGAAAAATGTTTGAAAACCGTCTTCTTCTCTACAATCTTCGGCTGGCAACATCCCATCGGGCTGCACCCCGTGTTCAAGGCAGTACAGCTCCCAGCATGCATTTCCTTTTTTTTATAAGGGAGCGTAATTTTTAATGAATGTCAACGATTTTGAGTGTGCTGTCTCAAATCGTCAGTTTTTATGTCTGTAGATTATTGATGTATTACCTATTTGGATTCCTCCTTGACCAATGTGGACTGAAAGTACCTCGCGCTATTCGAAGGATTATTATTTGATAAAACGTGTTGAACGGTTACCAAGGTGATTAAAATATGGAATCATTGAAATTTGATTAGCTGCATGTTTTTACTGTATGGTCAATTATTACGTATCGATGTTTAACACTCATTTTATGCAAAAATAAAATGAAACCAAGGTGTTCGATGATTCGGATAAGTGAAACGAGTCAATGACAGTTCAGAGCTGGAATTGTTGAAATTATTTCGACTTTTTTTGATACTTTGTCAATATGTAAAAAAATTGGGTCCTATTTTTTGAGAATATTTTTGTCTTTTTTTTTTAATTGGACTTGCACAATTACTGAAAAGATTTACAGTTTAATTATTTTCACAAACGAATTTTTTAAAAATTGATTTTTTATTACCGAAATTTACTTCTAATACGTGAAAATTAAAAACAATACCATTTTGACGGTGAATTTTCTATTGTCCCCAAAAAAACAGCGTTGATTTCTCACTAACCGAAATTCCAACTATTATTAACTGTCACTTTCAAAATTCAAACATTTGAACATCGATCGTGAGTCGCATTTGTCATCGAAAAAACATCAAGTTTGTTAGCCATGCAATTTTGTTTGAAGTTTTTTTTTTTTTTTTTTTTCAAGTACACTTTTTTCGGTCAATTTAATTTCATAATCGGATTGAGTGACATAAAATTTATTTTTCAGAAAAATGAGAGAAACTATCTTAAAAAAATTGTATCAATTCCTCGAATGTCGAAAAAATTCGCCACTGAAATGTGGTAAAACTAAATTCTACTGGACTTTTAAAACGCACCCTTCGACTTCCATAAAAAATATACAGCTCGAAAAATGTTGATGTTTAAGTCAACATGCCGACACTTGATGGAAGTTTATTCTTTTTCCTCTCCCTCGGCTTTGGCTAGTCTTTTCCGTTTTTCGCACTCTTCGCGAAGCTTTTCTATCCATTCTTCTCGTCCTTTGGCACTTAGTCGCTCGTCGCGTGTTACGTTGGTTTTATCCCGTGATATACTCAAGTTCTGCGACAAGCGCATCAGTTATTTATTTAGCTGATCCTTCGCCGGTAGAGTATTACTTTTAGGATAAAACATGACGCGTCAAAGAGGATGTTTACAGTGCCAAACAGAGTGTTTTCACGTGGAAAATTGCGGAGCGTTAGAGGTGCATTTGAAGTTTCTGATTATTGAAATACCATGAACATTTTTTTATCCATCCCGAAACTCCTGAATTCGACTTTATTCGACTATATCAGTTTGAATATACTGCAATTTTAATGTTGAATTCAAAATTTTTGAACCTATAAATTTGGCAAACATGAAGAACTGAAGAAATGAGCTTATAAACTTTCATACGCATACTCAAGCGAATTTATTTCCGCGGTTATCAAGATTTTTCCCGACATTGTACAGTAAAGCAGTGATTAATGAATTGATCAAGAATTGATGAGTTTCGGGAAAACATTGTTTCCAAAACACGTGTCTGTCGTTCTCGGCGGGATACCGGTTATCAGTGACCGAGGAAAGTTTCATAAAGCGGATTCCATGAAAAAGGTCGCCCTGCAGAAATCCGACGTCGCGAATTCCACCGGGAGAACTGCAGCTGAGCCGAGAAATTGGTTTCGTTATACTTGTTATCATTGCACAGCCGCTTCTCAAGTAGCCTTTTCCTATCCCGCCGGACATGTTGCTTATTCCATCACGCTTCCATTTACATTTTTTCATGAATCCGCCTTGTCTCTTCATTCAATTCAACGTCAATCATCTGAATCAAGCTTGGCAACACTTGTTTGAGATGATGTTGATACAATTATTAAAGGTTTCTCGTTGGGAGAACTTACCTTCAGAAATAAGAAGAAATTGCAAATAAATCCTCTTAGAGTGAAAACACGAAAATGTGGTTTCAATCATTTATTATTCTTACCCTAGTGATTCTAGTTTTTATAAGAACCTTATCCAAAATTTTTATACAAATTTGTAGAAGGTCGATTTTATGAAAGTTTCATAAAATTTGCATTTTTTATAGAGTGATTTATAAAAGTTTAATAAAACAATTTTTTTTTATAGACAATTTTTTTCAACATTTTTAAAAATATGTGAAAAATTTTCTAACCTTTTTTAGATTATTTTGCTAATGTATGTAACCATTTCTTATCAGTTTATGAGGCTCTTGCTCAAATTTCGTTTTAAAAGAAATTTAAAAACTTTTTGGAGACAACGGGATTTAAAATTGCGACCTTTGCATCATAAATCCGATAGTCAACTTTCTTGTTCATCAAATCTGTGTCAATTTGGATGCTTATATTCAATTAGAGTTAAAGAATTTTCATTTCTATAAAATCATATGATTTTACGTTTTATAATTGCTAAAAAACGTTACGAACATGATTTTCTATTCCCTTGTGTAATAAAAATTATCAAATATCACTATAAGAGAAATTCCTTATATCAAGAAAGTTTTTTTTATAAAAATATGAAACTTTTTATACAAATCGCGAAGTTTTTATAAAAATAAAGGTTTTATAAGAAAATTTAGAGGCTTTCAATTGTTTTTATAAAAAAATATATGAATCGTATGAAAATGTTGACAAATTTTATTAAAAAATTTTTTTTATCAAATTTTCATAAAACCACTGTATAAAAATCGAAAAATTTATAAAACTTTCCTACAATCGACCTTATAAAAAAACGAACTTTTATAAATAATTCACTGATTTTATAAAAATTTCGCCTGTTTTTATAAAAACTACAATCACTAGGGATAGAATTAATTATAGTAAAAATTATTCCAATTGTTTCATGTTTTGCATAAATTTTCCGAAAATATGCTAATGTTTGAACAAAAATCGAAATAAATGGTAATCGTAAAAAACATGTGGAAATCGCACTTAATACCGTAAAATTACCAGCAAAGTCCGAAAATTTTCGTAGTTTCCCAAAAAATGATCGCAGATTGCAATCGGCACCCATGCATTACGCGAAGTTCGTGTACACAGAAACCAGGAATCGTCGATCCATTTTCTCTTCCACAGGCACGAAATGATTTTCCAAAAAAGGAATAATGAAAAATGAAACAATCGCTGCATTGTGGGATTTGGAGGAAACGAGTTTTGCGGAACTGGGGTACGTAATAGGGGATGCCGGGTGCTGCGAGACTGCGGCAGGGGTAGAGAAAACGGAAGAAAGAAAACAGGCCAGGCTTCGAATGATTACTGACCCACATCCGGTTACTAAACAAAGCCCGTTTTTTCCACACCCACGATTCTTTTTTGTCAGGGGCAGAAAAAGCCGCGACGGGTTTTCATTTTTCCGTCGGTGACTGTGGAAAGGTGCTTGGAAATTTCCACGGTGACTTGGTCGCTGAATTACGTTGGATCTAACGCATGTCGATCCTCATTTTTCCGGTCTTTTCGCACGGAAAACTAGGCCGAGGGCGGAAAAGTACTTTGGGTTTGATGAAAGGGGTTAATGGGATTATTTTAAATGTCGTGTTTATGCGTGGAAAGGAGGTGCAATCAGTGGGGTAATGAATTTACGTATTAAAATTTTCATAATTCTGAAAAGTTTTTCTTCGATTTTCCACTGTGTTGAAGTTAGAAGATTTTTTATTGCAAAGTCGTGAATTCGGAAATCTGGGTTAATAGAATTTTTGAATTTTTGATTATTGAAAATGTTTTCTAAAAAAAGAGAAACATCAAAAAGTTTCTGAAAATTCGAGAAGTAGTAGATCCAAAAATTTGGGTTTGTATATTTGGTATTTTGAACTGCAAAGTCCTCAATCATAAGTAAGAGATGGTATATTTCTCAACGAGTGCAGAAGGAGCTTTTTTACGAATGTGAGGTTTACAAGACGAGCCGAAGGCGAGTTTTGCAATCACATTCGTTGAAAAAGCCCTTCTGCACAAGTTAAGGACTATATTTTTTCAACGACGTGGAGAAAATACGATTTTTGAAGTTTTGAGCCGTGGAAAAAATCGAATTTTCTCTACGGCGTTGAGAAAAAAATATTCCAAATTTTGCGATAGAGAAATAAAATTCTTGGTACTTGGAAATTCGAACAAAAAAATTGTAGGATAAGAAAACTTATATTAAAAAGGTATATTTTTAAGAATTTGAACGATTTCGAAATTATACAAGTCGAAATGTTTCGAAAATAAGTGCTTCGATTCTAGGATTGAAATTTATAAATTAAAAAATGTCTAACGCTGGAAATTAAAGAACACAGTTTTCAAAATATGAAAAATTTCCGGAAAACGTCCATTTTTTTTAATAACAATTCCAAAATATTCAAATTTTACCATTTCTTATTTTGAAAAGTTTCCATCTAAAAGTCGTCTAACTTCAAAATTTATGAAGTTCGAAACGTTCCATAAAATAAATTGTAAAAAGGATTGTAAAAGGGTGCCTTTCGGTGTACATGAATTTTATTGAAAAACTAGATCCTGGAGAAATTCACGGGCAAGCGTGTAATTCATCAAAGCGCACGTGACGCAGCCGAAGCAAGTCTGGGCATATATCACGACGTTAATAATGCCACAAGGTGTCCGTATGATGGCCACCTGTCGTCGCGACTACATTGTCGGCAGCCAAAGTTGACCAGCTAAAAAAACTACCTGGCCTAATCCTGAATTCGAAATCTCCGGAGGGCACTGGAATCTCATTGTTGTTGATTTGCAGGTGATTTCTTCGGGGCCATAAATGTGCGAGTGAAAGACAAAGGAGATCACGGAAAACATCTGAAATAATGCAGGCATAATAAAAGCCCTTATTATGTCACCTTTTTCCACCTATTTTTGAGGAACCTAAACAACCATTGAGTTTGGAATGACTTCTAAGATGTGCATCTTTTTTTTTTAAGTTGGAGTACGTACTTGACATGTTTCTTGTAAACATTGAATATTTTCTAAGATTAGCGTAAATATTCGCGAATGTCGAGAAAGGTTGAAAAGTTCTAAAATACTTAGGTATTTAAATTTGCGGAATTCTGAACAATTTGGAGAGTTTTTAATGAAAAATTTCATTATATTATATACACTTTCTAAAATATTTCAAGCTCCTAATTTCTATTTTGAATACAGTATTTTCATGAAACTTTATCGAAAAATTCGTTACATTAAAACTCTAATTAAATATCAGAAAATTTACTCGACCCTCGTTTCTTTCGCTACAGATAGACTTTACGAAGTAAAACCTCACATAAGGAACACTTTTTCCCGAATTAGCAGTTCCCTAGCGCGTTTGTATTTTCTCTTTCCTCCCTTCTGTCCCAGCAGTTGCAGCTTTTGATCTGCCGTCCATCTCCGGCTTCTCTCCTGATTAACCCAAGAAAAAGTCTTTTCAACTTGACTCTTTGATAAAGAAAATGCGCACGCAGAAAGTTGATTGAATCTTTTCGTACTGAAAAAAAGACTAATCCGCACGAAGAGCAAAAAAATCTCGATGAATCGAAATGAAATTGACGCTGTAAAAAATTTTTTGGAACTTTTACTCCGAAAACCTGGACGCAAAATTTTAAAGTCTCGCAAATTTCACGTTGTTTCATTTCCAGAATTCTGAATGCATGCACATTCAGATTTATTGTCGTTCATAGACAACTATCTTGAAAATTCCCGAAAAAAGTGACACGAAGGACCCAATTGGAGTTCTTTCTTATTCGACAACTGTTAATTGGCACTCGAATATAATATGGAATCTCCTTCGCTAATGAACGTAAAAAGTTAGTAAACTCGTTCCGAGGAAAGAAAAATAAGGAGTGGTCGATGAAAAAAAACTCGAGAGTTTTTCGGAGCACGATGTATCACGAACAACTTGCGCGCTTCTTGTTGGTCTTTGTGGCCGCGGCTCTTTCGGATCGACGAAATCCCACCTGCCGATGATCACGTGGCTTCCCGCATCGTTCACGCTTGATTTATTTTTCAACAAGCCTTTTCGATTCTCATCGTCCACCAGTTGGCCATTAAAAATGCGTTAATGCGTCGCAGGCAGTATCGTTTACTTCGTAAGCAAATTCGTACTCGAGCAAACATTTTCGAGGGGGAAAAATCATCGCAAGTCCGAACAGAACAACGTTTTGAAAAAGGAAAAATCCTATCAGAGGATTCAAATCTGAATTCTCGGCAATTTTTATGAAGTGGATGCAATAATCACGAAAACTGTTTAATTTTACTAGAAAAAATACATGATTTTGATAGAGACTATTTATTTAGCGATTTCGGAGTATGACTAAAAAATCAAATTAGATGTTTTTTCGGTGTACATATTGAAAAACAACTATGTATATTATATATTTCAAGTAAAACTCGGGGTCATTAATGACAAATAAATATTTTTGATAAAATTCAATTCAAGAGACTGCATTTTGAATTCTGTACTGCTGCAAGCATGTACTCCAACCTAATAAAACAAACGTATCCGCAAGCACTCTACACGCAAATTCAAATTTACGACACCTCGCATGAGACAATTTGTCAACGCGATACGCAACGAAATAACGCTCATTTCTTGCTGGCGCCGAGATTCGCAGCGCGTTCAATTACACAGGTGAGCGCTTTCAGCTACCGTAAACTTGCAGGATATCACTCTTTCCTCCAAAAGGAAAAAGTTTTCAATTTACAATCCTCGGAAAAAAAATTGAACGTTCATATCCACGGTTACCCCGGATTTTCCATCCAGCTAAATCGTCTGCGTGCCTACGCAAATTGGTGGTCGATAAAACTATCGTTTTTCCCCTCCTTATTTCAGACAACATTATCTTTTCAGCAAAATGCGTGAAAATTCAATAATCTCGTCATCAATCAAATGAACAAAATTCCGCTTTCTATTTCCGTACTTCAACATTTCCATTCTCCTAACTTTTGAAATCCCCCCTCCATCCACCCAAAATAAACATTTATGTCTACAATCGATTGAATTAAAGTCGACTACGAAAATAATCGGATAAATCATAATCGATTCCTCAGTCACGCGTGAGAAGAGAAGAGGAGAGGAGAAGAGGAGAGGGCAGAAAATTTCGCCAAATTAGGAAAGGTGACCCCCGAGCCGAAGGGCCTGCATGCCTGCAGGGCCCGAAACCCAGAGATCGGGAGATGCCGAGTTTTTAGGGCCTTACCGTAGCGCGTGCCATCTGCCGACCCGTTCTTCGGGGTCCGGTTTTGCGTTTACGTGTGCTAGATATGTGTACACTACGACCAAAGAGATTGCCGGGACGACCTTTTGAAACCACTCCGACAATCTCGGCCCAGCTGCCTCTTGAGCTCTCGATGCTCTTTTTCCGTCAATTGACCAACTTTTTGTCTATGGCCTCGGAACTCGAGGCGTTTCGTTTGTTGGGCCTCGTTTCACAACTCAGAAAAATTTTATTCCCGACCAATACACTGCTGGATACTTGTTCGTTTCGAAATCAACATGTGTCGTCGATGAAAGTAAATCTACGACGAAAGTACAAAAAACGGGCCCGAAATCGGGACTCCACCTTCAAACGACCTTCTAATCAACCCCCTGTACCGGAGTCAGACGGCTCGTATTACGTAAGTCACGTTGGAGTGTGTGATTTCGAGGGGCGTGCAAAAAGAGAGTTCGCTTTCGTGGCGCACATTAGTCATAAATGTCACGAGATATTAGACGCAGCCAGTGGTTTCGACAAGTCACCCTAAAACCAGCCGACGTATATTGAGGCGGGAGAAAATTCTGCAGGCTCGGGGGATTACCCAACGAAGACGTAATACTCTGCCCCAAGTGTTTCCACAACATTTACATATACGGAGCCAGGACTCATCGCTCGAATTTCGAGTCCCAGCTAATGCTACGCGTAATTGGAATTCCATCGACTTGGCGTAATTGATTCTGACGAAATCGAGGATCATCCGAACCGAAAATGACCACTAGTGCGGTCCAAAGTGAACTTAGGAATTCACGCATTTGGAGTTAGAATAGTGAAATCTGGAGGTGGGCAGATTGTGAAAATGCGAGGATGCTGAAATTTGGAGATTTTTCACGTATTTCTCGTCGATTGTTACATAATTTTGACGATCAACGAATTTTTTGATCAGAAAACTGAGAACCCTAGTGATTCTAGTTTTTATGAAAATCTTATAAAAAATTTTTATAACAATTTTTATAAGGTCGGTTTTATAAAAATTTTATAAAATTCGCAGGTTTTATAAAGCGGCTTTCTAAAAGTTTTATAACAAAAATTTTTTTTATACAAATTCTTTTTCAACATTTTTGAAAATAAGCAAAAATGTTTATAACCTTTTTGGGATCATTTTGCTAATGCATATACCATTTTTCATCAGCTTATGAGGCTGTAGCTCAAATTTCGTTTCGAAAGAAATTTAAAAATTTTTTGGAGGCCGTGGGATTTGAACTTGCGACCTTTGCATCAGAAATCCGATAGTCAACTTTCTTGTCCATCAAATCTATGTCAATTTGGATGCTTTTTTTTCCAATTTCAGTTGAAGAATTTCCAAATCCTATAAAATCATATGTTTTTGCGTTTTATAATTGCTAAAAAACGTTACGAACATGATTTTCTATTCCCTTGTGTAATAAAAACGTATCAAATATTACTAT
>JAPYZK010002495.1:0-28505 GCA_030522785.1 Platygaster equestris | reverse complement strand
GACCCTTTTTTCCTTATCAAAATCGGCTTGTCAAGTACCCCGTATTTCGCGCTTTGCTCGGGAAACCGAATGCTTCGTAAAACACCCCCCACCACTCACCAACACATCTCCACGCCGCGCCTGTACACTTGTTCGCTACCTGCGACTGCACTTCCCGTCTCTCGTGCGTTTTCCTATTCTTATAGGTTATTTAGTCGCGTGAGAATGTGTTAGTAAGTGGAATGGGAAGTTTTCGTGGGCCTTTCCCTTTCTCCTAAACCCAAGATCCCCAAGATCGCAGGCTCCGTTACGATCGGCCATCCTGTAAAATCTTGCAGCTTGCTAAACAGCATTAGGGCCTTATCTTCCGCGCACGTTACATATTATTTTACTCTCACAGTGCTATTCTGATATATCGATCGCATCCGCGGAGGGCTTCGATGTATCGATAGAAACAATTTCAGCAGCAGTCAGCAATACGCAGCAATACGTAGTGTACAGTAGTGTAGTTACTGGTAGTTACGTACAGTAAACAATAACAAACAATTTAGAAAATGCGTGCATTGTGTACGTACGATTTTGCTCATAATTGAAGTTAAATGAAGTTGAAAAATAAATGTGCAGGACGTGTGAACTGTTTTAATGCTAATAAGTTGAATTGTGTGAAGTGAGTGTGTTATATTATAGTTTTCTGCATCCTGACTGTCAGACAACTTGGACTGACAACAATTACGAAAAGTTGCGGTGACGCAATGACACTTGACATTTGTTTATATTAAACTCAAGTTCAGCTACGATTGTTATAATGTCAAAACGATGGAGCGACGACTTCGTGGTTTCCGAACATCGAGATTTGCAGGTATTTCTCTATATTCCGAAATGACATTCCCTTGACATCTTTACTAAAAGTGACAATCTGTTGTTTTGTTGACATTTTGAACAGGGCCGGAACTATACTTAGGAGTAAAGGGGACAATGCCCCGGGGCCTCTGATGGCTCTGATTAGAAAAAAATTAGAACGACAACACTTTTTACAACTATTTTTTAAACTTCTCTCTAACGAACATTTCGAATTATCGCTCTCTGTAGGCAATTTCGGGATTTCTAGAATTAGGTGTATTTTTTGATCCTTTGACATTCGGAACATTTCAATTTTTTTTGTGTGGACATGAAGATTCTGTCGACACTACTTCATTGATTTTTTTAATTTTGGACAATATTCGACTTCACTCTTTAACAATATATTCTTTTTCATAAAATAAAAACATTTTATGAAATCTTCCAAACAGTTAACATTTTTCAAATGTTGAAATGTTTAAAAAACAAATATGCATCATGAAAAAAATTTGCCACCCTTTTAATTTATGAGGAAATAATTTTCTGGAGTGAAAAATCATTTTGCAAAATTGAAAACTGTTTTATTCGTTGCTTTCAAAGATGTTCAAAGATTGTTTCGTTTTTATTTCCTGTATTTTTTCCTTTATAGACAAAAATAAACTATAATTTTTACGAAAAGGATTTCACTTCATATTGATACAAGTTCGTGAATAATCGTTTGAGAACTCAACACTGTTAGGATTTCTGATAGAACTTTCTGAGACTGACTTGGAATTTATTCCTCTCAGAACTCCTGTAGCTTTAATTTTTTCTTTTACGAAAAAGTCTCCCATTTTCGTCAAAGTTTTCCGTCTGGGTCGTTGTTTTCATTTTCCCTATAGATTTAAAAATAAAGCGTTCCACTGTAAAAATCCAATGTATAGTTCTATTGAAAAATGCGATTCTGTGTAGGTGGGTGTACGAACGGCTTGAAGCCGAATGATAAAACATCAGAATGATGACTGAATTTTCGTAAAATCGCTCTATTTTATAGCTCGCTCTCTGATTTTTACATCCTTCGAGTTCGTTGCGTGAAATGTTGCAGTAATTTGAAAATTTCTGCCCATTCTTACACGTCTGTAAATTTTCAAACCCGAAATGTCGAAAAAATAACGCGTAGCAACTGATGAATTGCTTCGTAGCGTCCAAGTTTATGGTGTAGATATCATTTTTTATTTTTCCTGTCGATTTGTTTCCTCTTTACGAAGAAAGTGAGCGTTCAATGATCGAAATCGGAGTAAGCGATGCCATTGAAAAATGGGATTCTGTGTAGGTTGGCGTACGAATTGCTTGACGCCGAATTTTACGAAATCGGAATAATGACTGAGTTTGGAAAAATCACTTGATTTTATGCATCGCTGTTTGTTTTCTACATTATCCAAGTTCGGGAATTGCAATTTTGAAGTAATGTTGATGTTTCTGTCCATTCGTTTACGTCTGTAAATTTAAAAACTTGAAATTATAGAATGTGTTCGAAAATATAACCGTCAAGTATCTTAATAAATATTCATACCTGTTTATTATATTTCGAGATAATATTGAGACTGCTGAAAACAGAATTCGTTCTAAACTTTGTATGTAAAGTTGAAATTTTTTCAATTTTTCAGGCAAATACAATGGCTGTCGATATTACCGGTAGCCACGTTCTGTTTGCAGGGTAACATATGAAATGTGGTATCATTATAAAATTGGTCTTCTTCCTTCCTAAAAATTCAGAGTTCCTTTTTTCCATTATACATCGAAAAAGTAAAGTATTGAGTGAAAAAAAATACAAACTCAAATGCTGTGATGAAAAACAACGAAAAATAGGCTCATGAAATCTACGTACACAATAATTTTTTCACTAACTTATCTTTGTCTGAAGTCAAATACTGAAAGCTAATGATGAAAAAATTCGCGTTGAATGCGTATACATATGTACTGAGAAATTCAGTCAATTTCAGACGCCGATATTTCGGTATCAAATACTTGAACGAGGAAACAGACTGCGTGAGAAAATTTCACAGGCAAAGCAAATATGAAGTAGGCACTGCCGAATGGAACCCCAACGTTTCCCACAGTCATAATTGCGCTGTATCTGTGAGTAAGAAAACGCCTATTAATTTTCACAACATTTGTTGCAATAATTTTTTCCCCTAGAGCAATTCAAATGTCGACATTTTGAGTTTCGATGGAGCGCAAGGAAGCGAATTGCAAACTACGCACAGTTTGAGAGCGCATACGCGCGTAGTTAGCGATTTGAATTGGCATCCAAAGGATCCCGAAATACTAGCCACATGTAGCATCGACAATTCTATCAACATTTGGGATTTGCGGGATCCGAGGAAACCAAGTTCATCTTTCACGACTGTTGGTGAGGTTTTTTCGTGAGAAATTAATAGGGAAGGTGACTGAAAATTTTTTCGAAATTCCATTGTATCCGTCTGAAAGGTTCCTCATCAGACAGACACAATGGAATTTCTTCGCCACCTTCTTTCGTACTATCTCTAAAAATTTTTGGTTACGAAAAGGATGGCGAAAAAATGTTTGATGATTATAGCTGGTGCGTCTCAAGTGAAGTGGAACATTTTATCGCCATATACACTTGCGACGGCGCATGATGGAGACGTAAAGATATGGGACCAGAGGAAAGGAAATAGCCCGGTTCAGTACATAGCAGCTCATTTAGCGAAGGTTATAATTACTTCAGTATTTTATTACGAATCATTGATTCTCTTCCTAGTCGCTACATCATTGCTGATGATCATTATCGTTACAGATATATAGTTTGGACTGGTGTCCTTTTCAACAAAATCAACTCGCTACATCCAGTCAAGATTGCACTGTGAAAATGTTCGATACTGCCAATCCTCGTCAAGCGGAAAGGATTTTGAACACAGATTCTCCAGTTTGGAGAGGGAGATACACTGTAAATTTCTTTGTGAATAATATGCTCTAAAATAATGACACGGAGATTCATGTGCTGTATTTTTTTCAGCCTTTCGGAGAAGGTTTGATCACCGTCGTCATCCCCCAACTTCGCAGCGAAGAAAATAGTTTATTACTTTGGAACCTATCGAATCTCAATACTCCCATCTATACGTTTGTCGGGCATACGGATGTTGTTTTGGAGTTCCAATGGAGGCAACCAAGATCAGGTGGGTCAAAAATTCGACTTGTGTATGATATAACCGTACGTTTTTTAACCTTACTCATTCACTCCAGGAAACAACGATTTCGAGTTGATAACATGGTCCAAAGATCAGTATTTGAGAATATACAAAATAGACCCGTTTCTGAAAAAGGTGTGTATTAGTCTGTGATGTTCCATTCCAATGTGATCATGATATTAAATTAGGTGTTTTTTTAGTTGTGTGGACACGATATAGACGACAGCGCTTCCGTGTACACTCAGTTGTCCGAGGATGGAAATTTGAGTAAATATAAAGTGATGAATTCTGAGTTCTTCTCGTCGAAAAATATCTAAGGTTTTTGTGATTATAGGATCTGTCCAGTCTCTACAAGATTTAAATCTTCGGGATTCAAGTAATGATCACGAAATGAGGACAAAGACTGAAAGTACTCAAATACCTACAGACCCAAACTCTGCTAAAGCTGAGAGTGAAGTTGTCTCTTCGCCGACGCAGCCTAAAACTTTGCAACAAGAATTTTCTCTCATCAATATCAATATTCCGAATATTGAGGTAATTTATACGTATACCTTATTTTCGGACGCTTTCTCATGTTAGTGTTCAAATTGTGAAATTATTAATCGAATTCTGTCGAGCAATTAAACATAAATTAAAGATTAAACTAATAGACACAAAAATTATCAAGACAAAAAATTGTATTTGAGCTATACTCTTACAAATAATGCGCATCGATTGGAGATTCACTTTTTACATAGAAGTTGGAGTAGATAATTTTTTGATGTCCACATATTTCGGTGTATTCTAGATAAATGAAATGGACGCAGTGGAACGCTGCTGCACAGTGACTGCTAGCAACAAAAATTACAATGTCGTTTTGAACGTCGACTTTCCCGGAAATTACCCGTACAATGCGCAACCGACTTTTCAATTTTGTCCTGGAACGACGATAGACAATCCAACAATGGTGAAATTGTTGCAAGTTTTGAAGCAAACTGCGCAACAGCGAGTACGAAAGAACCGATCGTGTTTGGAGCCTTGTCTTCGACAACTCATAGCAACATTAGAACAGGTATCTTGAAATTTCAACATGGTTCGTTGAAAGTGGTGGATTTGTATAGGCCACCGCACTTTTTGGTCTTTTGATTTTATACATTATATTTTATACAACTGATTGTGTCTTTAAGGAATCGTTTTCCTTACAGCAAAAATTCTCAATTTATGTGGAAACTATTTGGAATTTTCAAGTGAAGTCACCATGTTGAATTACTATAGTGATGTCATGTTATTTTTAGAATAACCCTCGAGTTAAGAGTATTTTCGAAAAGGGTCCTTGAACACATTTTATATATTTTTATTCCAGACGTGTGCCAAAGACGAATCAGATGGTTTTGGGTATGACATGGAACATGACGATAATTTCATGGATTCGTCAAACATGTGCACCAACTTTCAAGACTCTTGTATTCCATTTCCCAGAACTTCCGGTGCTAAATTTTGTAGCGTGGGTTCGTAATTATAGTAGTCATGTTCTTTATCCAGTAGAATAATGATTTTTATCGTACAACTTAAAGCAAATCAAGATGTATTTAGGCACCCAAAAAACTATGATGGCTGACTAAATAGAAAAAAAATCCTACTTGTACGAATTTTGTGAGGCCATCTTATGAGAAATCGAAATTTTATGAGGATTTTGGAGATTCTTATCAGGATTTAACCAATTGTATACGAGTAAAATAAACTAAGAAAATTTTGATGACTTAAAATTAAGTAACAATATTGAGCTGCAGAAAAAAAGAAATTTCATTTTTTGATTTCTCAGAGAATCACGCTAGTGCAATGTGAAATACAAATGGATTTCTAACCTTAATCAATGGTTCTTGAAATGGAAATTTTCAAGATTCATGTCGAAATTTAATTTTCATTCAGATCAGGATTTCTTTCATCAGAATTAAGAGTGCAAGTACGATAATTAATTTCGCTGTTGAATAATTTTTCAACAGGAACTTTGGTTTGTTTCGGGCGTTCTTCCTTTACTAAAAGATCGTCGATAAAATCGGAAAACGCTACGCCCAGAGCTTTTGCCGCCTTAGGAACAGGGATGAATAACGGGAATCACTTCGTGCCAATGTACACGACTTCTTACATGTCGCCCAGTGATAATATTTCCATTAGTTCCTTCTATTTCAATGACCGCGTGAGTTCATGCAGATAGAAAAATTCCAGAGGCGTAGACAATACTATATTTCTCAACAAGTGCAGAAGGAGCTTTTTTTACGAATGTGAAGTTTGCAAGACGAACTGGAGGCGGGGTTTGCAATCACATTCGTTAAAAAAGCCCTTCTGCACAAGTTAAAGACTATATTTTTTCCAACAACGTGGATATAATACGATTTTTGACGTTTTGAGCCATGGAGAAAATCGCATTTTCTCCACGGCGTTGGGAAAATGTAGTTATTCGTATTTACATTGGGAAAACTGAAAGACAGAGACGAAGTCAGGTTTACCTTAATAGAATACATGCACCTTTTTAAAATTACAGGAAACTTCCATTTATATTTATTTTATTTCATTAAAATGGTTTATATCTAAACCATTACGCGATGTAAACATTCGTTTAGATAAACTCAGGGGAAATCCCCGCCATTGCAAGTAGATATCTCGAAGTGATCGCTCATTGGCTGTCACTTTGAGAGAAGGGCGCAAAAAATATTGTCCTCCAATCACATTTCTCGGGTCTGTTTTCACTTGAAAGTAGTGGAGGGAACAGGGGAAGCTCAAGTTTAGATAAATGAGTAAAAATCGTTTAGATAAACGAGTGTTTAGATAAACGAGAGTTTAAATAAATAGAAGTTTCCTGTATTCACAGTGCAATTCTGTACTACATCTTAGAGGACTTTGAACCTTTGCCTACGCTTTTGCAAAACACTAATCTGAATCACAAGTAAAATTGTTGAGCTTGTCCTGGGTTTTCAGTCAAAAATTTCACGTCGTGGGCTACATGGGACTAACAGAAATCATGGAAAATCAGCCCCTAAGAATTATCATTCATTAGTCACGATCTATGACGCATCCTCGTTGTTTTTTACTAACAAAGATCTTGCAGCTAAATATACGTAAGTCTTAGTTTATCTATGATACTATTTCTTATGTCTCGTTGTAATCCGTTTATTGATCAAAGCAACACTATTTTTTTTCTAAGTAGATTACATTTTTAGATATTTGAGGAATGAAAATATTTTTTTTTTCTTCAAACATTAATATATTTCTAGAATTGACATAAATGACATTCCCGCAATGTGCCAGAATAATGCGAGTGTCGCAGTTGCTTTGGATCGTCCTGACTTGGTCCAAGCATGGTATTTGACTGCATTGGTTTCTCAGCCTCCATTAAACACTCCGAATGCAAATGGGCAATCTACGGATAGTGACATTCCATGGTCAATGCATCCGTTTGGACAAAACATGATTCATTCTTTGTAATAATACTTTTATTTATAATGTACTTGTGTATTTATATATGAAAAAAGGCCCACAGTGTTGAGAATGTGGGCGGGGTCTCCAAATATAAACAAAAATACATGATGAAAGACCTCATGTCACTGTTGTATTGAAAATCCCAGAAAAATGGGGTAGATTTACTGATAGCATTACATATTCTTTCAGAATTCAGCACTACGCGAATCAGTTTGACGTCCAAATGGCTGGAATGTTGAGTTGTGCTTTCAACAGTAAATTCGAAAGTCCAGATATGCTTCAGAGTCGGCTCTTCAGCAAGTCAGTCAATGTCAGTGTAAGTTGACGAAAATAAGTCGAATAAAATATCGATAAATTTATGAACTGCACCGGAAATTCCCGCTATTGACAGTTTTTACGAGTAATGGTGGAATGTTTTCAACAGTAGCGGTAAGACCCGCCTCGTCTATCTTTCTATTCTCAATAGTGGAATGGTCAATAATGGAGCGAGTGGCTGATGATCACCAGTGAGAGCGGATCGGAAATGTTCCATGTCACTAGTGGGAATTCCCAGTGAATCAATTTTCTGATACCTGTCTCGTGGATGAACTTGAATTCATTCATGAGTTCTTTACTTTGCTGCGAATTAATAGAAGAAAAAAAAAACACTTTCAGCACTTTAATCTCAAAATGTATTGGACTCGCGTTTTGACTTGTGCGATTTATTCACTCGCTTCGCTCATTCGCAAAACTTCACCCTTACGAAAACCCTCGTCTCCGCTCCTTGATACGAAATGTACTATAATTCTCGATAACTTATTTAAGCGATGCTTGTTGCAAAACTTACCCGCTTTTTGCTCTGTGACTAAAATGTACATATAACGAGCTGGTTTTCCCATTATATTCGTGCTTCTATTTCAACTCATGACATATTTTTCGGAATGAAAGAAATCCTTTCTCTACTTGTTCTCCAAAAATGTTGACTTGGGAGTACAACTCATATAAAAATCGTTTTTCGACAAATTAGTAAAGTGTTTATCAAAAAATGCGTTGAGAGTTCAGATATGGAGATTTTAACCACAAATCTTTGTTGTAGAGGCTTTTCAATGGGAAGTTGAGTTTGAAGGTAAGATACGGTACACAGTGTTTGTTGATTTTTTAGTGATTTCGATGTTTTTTGTTTTTGCACCTTCCTCGCTCATCAATCATTTGTTTGCTTCAGCGAATTCTTATTATGCATCACAAATTACTCGATAGCGTCATCCGACTAATTTACTTTTCTCAAGTTAGTAATTAGTTGATTTCATTTCTGCTTTTTGAGTGTTTTCGTAATGAAATGAAAACGCCGTTTCGCTTTCATTTTATTCTTTTGTGTTAATTCTGACGAAATATTGTAAATATTTTATCGATTGAACATCACATTGTTACTAAAATTCATGTTAGTTTTATATGGATTTCAAATGCCCGTAGCCTGGTGAATCTCCCTATCACACAATACATCCCGCTGATACGTCTTTGCAAGGTTGGAATTTTCCAAATCTCAAGCAAAATCGATCGAATTCGTGGTCAGAATCAATGGATGATGTGAAAATTGTGCTGGATCAGCTACAAGATCACGATCGTCATTCACGGTTAGAAAGAGTCATGTTCTACGGGTAATATTATGTTCGAGGAACAAATTATAATTGCTTTCAAAAGATCGTCGAAGACTGTTTAGAATAGGGATAATTTATACATTTTTTGAATCTAAAAGGTCCCTTTCTTCGGAGCACAATCAAATCAGGAGTTGAAAGTATGGTGAAAAGGATTCTAATTGAGTTTTTTCCCTCTCAAGTTCGGTGCTACGATCATGCTACCGTGAATTCTCTAATTCTTCGAATTTCCGAATTTTTTGTGTATTCCAAAAGTTTGGAAACTTCGAAAATTGTAAAAATATAAAAAAAGTTCGGAATTCATGAAAATTTTATAATTTTCGAATGTTGTGGAATCCCAAAATTTTGAAGAATTTCCGAAACTCTAAAAATTTCCAAGAATTTCTTCAAAAAATTCCAACAATTCTCAAAATCTCCGAAATTCTCGTAATTTTTTGAATTATCGGAATAAACGAAATTTTTAAAAATTTCTTGAACTTTCCAAACATCTTAAACTTTTTGAAATTCCAAAAAATTTCAAACGATTCAACACTTTGAAATTTCCGAAATTTCGAAAATTTTCGAAATTTATGGAATTTGTACGATTCCCGTATTTTGCTGAATTCCAAAATTTTCAACTGAAAATCTAAAATGTTCGAAAATTCTTAAAATTCATAACAAATTCCATTTCTTCGAAAATTTCTAATAATTCTTAAGAGTCGTCGAGTTCTTAAAAATTTTTTGAATTATCGATCAGGATAAATAAAATTCTCGAAATTCTTGAAATTTCTAAGCCTTTTCACATTTTCCGAAAATTTTTGGAATTTCCGAAATATCCCAAACGTTTCAACAATTTAGGAATTTCCAAAATTGGTTAAATTTTCAGAATTTTCAAGATTCATGAAATTTTCATAATTTCCAAATTTTGCAGACTACCAAAATTTTCAAAATCTGTAACAAATTCCGTTTCTTCAAAAATTTCAAACAATTCTCAAAATCCCTGAAGTTCTCAAAATTTTTTAAATCATCAGAATAAATAAATCCCCGAAATTCTCAAAGTTTCCGAATCTTTCCAAACTTTCCAAAAATTCTTGAAATGTTAACAAATTCTTAATTTCTTGAATTTTTAGGATTTTTTAAATATTCCAAACATTTCAACACTGAAAATTTTCGAAATTTTTCAAATTTCGAAAATATTCGGGATTCATGAAATCTCTCCATAATTTCCTAATTGTGCCGAGTCCCGAAATTTTTCAAAAATTTCTTAAACTCTTAAAAGTTCGGAAATTCTCAAAATTTTATCATTTCCGATTCATAAACAACCTTATTTATTATGTATAAAGTGGCCTTTTCTATCATATATGAGACACCAGAAACATAGTAGCAGTTGCTACTTCTGCTACGGTAGCAGGCGGTAGCACGGGCATTGACAGGGTTCATTCCTGTTTTTAGATCGTTAAATGAAAAAAATTCATCGCTATACGACGGATACAAAAAAGCATATGCAGAGGTGCTTTATCGGTGGCGATTGTTGGACACAAGAGTTCAAGTCTTGAAAAATGTAAATACAGCTACACTGGATCCAAAAAAAACTATCGAAGTCTACAGCGAGTGCACCTGGTGCAAGAAAATGAGCAAAGGGTTGCAGTGCAGTGCATGCAAAAAACGGACTTTCCAATGCGCTATTTGTCATATCCCTGTTCGAGGTATGTTTCGAAAATTTAACGTTTTTTACACTTTCTTACTCATTCACATTTTTAGTTCAGGAGTTACAATGTTGAGGGAAAATGAATGGGTTTCCCCTCCAACGAAAATTTCGGAGGGTATTATAGCTGCTATAGCTGCTCCCCTGTTTCGGCGCCACTGGTGTGATGTCATTTATGGAAAATTCATGTTTGTTATCTTCTAGGTCCCAGCAATTTCTGTATAACATGTGGACATGGAGGCCATATGCAGCATTTAGCAGCATGGTTCGCGAGTGAAAATACTTGTCCTACTGGTTGTGGATGTTGCTGTATTCAAGAAGTATAGATGCTCTTTTGATAAAAAATATGAACCTTCGTGAGTAGATGTAAATATGTACAATCGTCCAATTGATTGCCATTGTGCAAACATGAGACAATAATAAATGTTACTGATTTTTCAAATAGGGTTCCATGATTGAATAATGGATTGCTAGCTCACCTCGATGCATGTAAATGAATGTAAATACACATTCAACCAATCATACATTGGAAATAATTGTCCATACATTTTTCTCTTCTTCCTGATGATGCAAGATTTTTGAGAAATTGATATTAAAAAATTGGCAAGAATTCGCTATGTAGCTATATATATGTATACTACTGGTTTTGCATTACGGATTATTATGAATAAGTTGCGAAAGTTTTCGAAATTGAACGGTTCTAAAATTTTCAAGCTGTAACGAGTTTTTTTGAAAAATTTCGAATTTTTTTCTCGTCATTCACGATAGAAAACATTGTATCTCAAGATACGGCAGAATTCGGCGTTTGCTCACGCGATTTGAGAGCGAGCATTTCTGTCGCTCTTCATCCATCATATTCATCAGAAGAAGAAAAGAGAAAAAGCGACAGCACGGTATTCATCATATGTACAATGGGTGGGTGTGTCATATACGTGTGGGTATTGAGTTTGTGTTAGTGACAGTTGGTGCAAGTTGGTGTACATTGGTGTACGTCACTGTACGTCACTACGTCGTGCCGTGTACGACGTATGTCATTTTATTGAGCCTCCTCCGAAGAAAAGTTACAAATTTGACAGTATTCCATTTTATTGAGCCTCCTCCGAAGAAAAGTTACAAATTTGACAGTATTCCCGTGAAAATATTTCTGAATTGGTTGAAGCTCCTTGATATATGACTATGTAAGTAAACGCTTGTTTATTTCGACTCGAAAACGCGCCAAATAATTGACTTTTAGAACCATCATCAATTTATAGAAGCTTCACTTTTCAAGTATTCTTCCATATTTATTATTGTTGTAACCGTTGCGACAGTACTCTGAACAAGCTATATATTTATTCATTTTTTTTGCTTTCGCAGTTTCTCTAAAAAACTGCACCATTGTCGTTTTTTTGGCGAGATTTTTTTTTTTTAGAATAACTTTCACTCCTCCGATGTTTAGGGTTTCAGCAGCGGGTCAAGCCTTTTATTTGACGTCTATTGAAGCAAAATTCGTATACTCAAAAGATCGATACCAAAGCATAAACATTCTGTGCATTGGAATTTAATTTCATTTCGATGTCTGTAATAGAACATGAATTGTGATGAATTGAGAAGCCAGAACAAAGGTTTTCTGAAACGTCAGTAGAGCCTAGCTCAGGGGCGTACCAAAAGAGGGCTCGTGAATATTTTTCGAATTTACGAACATCGCGGTCCTAAACTCATACGTTTCCGCAACTGAAAAAAAAAGAAAACAAAATGGCGCCGAACAGAATTGCTTTGAATCATTTCAAATACAGCTTTTTTACAATTTTGTTCATAGTGTTTCTATTACTGGAAATGTGTAATTTTTGAGTTACATGTTTTACTGCATCGATATTTTCATGAAAAGTTATCAAAAAGCATTTTCATTTTTGTTTATGAAATAAGTATATTCTGAGTATTCTTGAATAGATATCGAAAAATATTACAAATTCCAAGCAAAAATGGACAGTTTCCAACAATTGAATAAAAATCTTTCCAGTTGTTTCTCATTATTCACTGCCTGCAATTACAGGTCGTACAGAGATCGTGACCGTGGTGACAGACGTGGTGGAAGCAGTCGCGGAGGAGGAGGTGGCCGAGGAGCCAGTGGAGGCAGTAGATTTGGCGGTCGCGACAGCGGCGGAGGTCGATTTGGTGGGGGAGGGAACAGCAGCGGCGGGCCTCCCATGGGCGCAAGCCGAGGTGGAGACTTTGGTGCCATTTCCTTCAAAAACCGCCAACCTGGCGAGCGGTTACGAAAACCAAAGTGGGACATGAGCACCCTAGAACCCTTTAGGAAAGACTTTTACCAACCCCACCCGAACGTGATGAAGCGTGGGCCTCCCCTGGTGGAAGCTTACCGCAATAGCAAGGAAATCACGGTAAAAGGGAGCAACATTCCGGCGCCCAACATCTACTTCGAAGAGGGTGGTTTCCAGGACTACATACTGGCTGAAATTCGACGGCAAGGTTTCGCCGAACCCACGTCGATCCAGGCCCAAGGTTGGCCGATCGCGCTCTCGGGAAGGGACATGGTGGGCATTGCCCAAACAGGATCCGGCAAAACTTTGGCCTATATTCTGCCCGCGATCGTGCATATAAATAACCAACCTCGTTTGAACCGCAATGACGGCCCTGTGGCACTCGTGCTCGCTCCGACTCGCGAGCTCGCCCAGCAAATCCAGCAGGTCACCAACGACTTCGGCGCCTCCTCGCAAGTCAGGAACACGTGTATTTTTGGTGGCGCACCGAAAGGGCCACAAGCTCGAGACCTCGAGCGTGGAGTCGAGATTTGCATTGCTACCCCTGGACGGTTGATCGATTTCCTGGAGCGTGGCACGACCAACCTCCGCAGGTAGCCATGCAGAATCATGGTTTCGAGTTTTTAGCATTAAGGAAATTGCAAAAACGGTCTATTATTATTATTATTATTATGGAATCTACAAGGGTAGCAGCCAAAATGCTGGTGGGCCCGACAGGAGTATGCACGTATACATATAGTACTCATATATTATTTATCAAGTGTCGTAAGTATTGTTGGAGCGGGGTAGTCTATACTTCTTCGTGGTCAGGTAAGGGTAAGGGAAAGGATTAATTTACTCTTCTTCGTTCGCCTTTGCCTTATCTAGTCGATTTTTGAAGGAGTTGAGATTTTGGAAGGAGTACAGGAAACTTCCATTTATTTTAACTCTCGTTTATCCAAACAATTTTTTACTCATTTATCCAAACTCGAGCTTCCCCTGTTACCCCTCCACTACTTTCAAGCGAAAACAGATCCGAGGAATGTGATTGGAGAATAATATTTTTTGCGACTTTCTCTCAAAGTGACAGCCTATGAGCGGTCACTTCGAGAAATCTCCTTGCAGTGGCGGGGATTTCCCCTGAGTTTAGATAAACGAATGTTTACACCGCAAAATGGTTTAGATAAATGGAAGTTTCCTGTATTAGATTTTTTATCCAAAGTGCTTGTGTTGTTTTACATGTTCGTCCTTTAAAATAAAAATAATTATATTAATCACTTAATAAAAATATTGACACGCTCATTTTACGATACACGGTTATGCGCAGGTGCACATATCTCGTTTTGGACGAAGCCGACCGCATGCTGGATATGGGCTTCGAACCCCAGATAAGGAAAATCGTGGAGCAAATAAGACCGGACCGACAGGTCCTCATGTGGTCTGCCACGTGGCCCAAGGAGGTGCGCAATCTCGCTGAGGAATTCCTCACGGATTACATCCAGATCAACATTGGGTCGCTTCAATTGGCCGCAAACCACAATATTCTGCAGATCGTAGACGTTTGTGAGGAATTTGAGAAGGAAGGAAAGCTCATGAAGCTTCTGGAAGAAATATCCAACGAGCCGGAGAACAAGACCATTATTTTTGTGGAAACCAAGAGGAAAGTCGATGATATTACGCGGGCTATCAACAGGTACGGCTGGCAAGCTATCGGCATCCACGGGGACAAGAGCCAGCAGGAACGAGACTACGTTTTAAATCGTGAGAGCATTGCATTCGCGGTAGTTGGTTTGGTTTCGGCTTGTTGTTTGACTTGCAACTTCATAATATTTTGCAGAATTCCGAGGCAGCAGATCCGCCATTTTAGTAGCGACCGACGTCGCCGCTCGCGGGTTAGGTAAGAACGGCTTTTTAGAGAAAGCAGTATGATGTAAGGGTCAGGGTGCGATGGTTGTAATACGAATCTGAAATCACATTAGTCAACAAGTGGCATCGTATAACGGCATGTGCCAGACTGATCGACCCCGCTACTGCGACAGTGCGATCACTAAGAATATCTGCGTTTGCAATATAATCCATCTCCAAGCCTAAGTTAGGTAGTTACATCTGAGAGGGCAATTGCACTGGTAGCGGTCCTGGCGAACGGTCATACACCAAATCTAGTGTATAATAATGGTGTTACCGGTCAGAAAAAAATCAATTTCAGATGAATTTTTCTATTCAAAGTGACAAATCGATGAAATAAAACATACGTCAGATTTGGTGTATAACTAATCACCAGGGTGGGTGGATTTTTGCATTCGTGCCTTGTCTATGTAGGCGTTCGAAGATCCACGAATTTTCAGCTCTAATAAATGGGATTTGAATGAATGTTTATGAAAATAATAGCGAATGGGTGTCTCGTTTCTGACAAGTGTCAGAACAACCATTGTAAATGTGTAGGTGGCCAAAAAAACTCAAATTTAGGAATGTTCGATTTCGATACGATACTTTGAATATTGGTATATTTTTCTGATACATCACAAGTACCCATTTTTTTCGATACGTAAAGTATCGGATGCACTTATCATGCGTTTCAGTTTAATGTTATTTCGAAAAATTGTTTACGGAAATCGGAACTTCTTTTTCTGATACGCATCCCAACAATCAAAATTAAATTTTGAGTTTTAACCATCTCCCAGAAAAAGTGTAGTACGTCTTTGTACTCATTATATTGCAGTGTTAACGTACGATTTTTCGAATGTAGACGTTTGAAAAAATAATATTGCAATCGGTATCTCAACAACCACAGAAATGAAAGCGAAAGTCGATGTAATAGAGGTCCTGCAGGAACATTCAGTCTGCAACTCGCAAACAGCTCCTAAACGAGTCTCGTCAGTCTGGTAATAACGTGCTGTTCTATGTTTTCAGAGGCACATGCGACGGAGTTTTATCGTAGATAAGAACTCTGGAAATAGTAAACTAAAAAGGTGGCGTTACTGCTGGTCTCACTTCTACGAGACGAGCAAGAAAACCTAACGCTGTGCCTCAGCTTGTCCTGCCACTTGAAATACACACACTCACTCTGTACCTGCGACGGTCCAAAGTATGGAAAGTTTTAAGGGTGCGAAGAAGAACGGAAAAAACATTGTTAGCTCATTTTATCGAGGGATAAAAGCGGCGATCTTTGCAATGCTCATGAAATACACACTGGACGCTACATCCCGTCTGTCGATGGCTCAATTTATATTGTCGAAGATTTTTTAGCTTTAGAAGTGAGGGAAAATAACCCTTTGATAGGAGATCTAATGATCCCAAAAAATACGAATTTTTTCGGCGCATGTGTCGCCGTCCGCCATATATTATACTGACCAAAGTATAGCTTACTACATAGTTTCTGCTTTCCAAATTACACTTGTTATACATTTTCTTTCCGATTTAGAAAAAAGTGATCAAAAAATGTTTCGTCAATGATTTTATTCAAAAGTGCCGAAAACGTTACAGAGCCTCGAATGAAAAATAGTAACCGAGAATCAGTCAGATCCCCTGATTTGAAAGCAAAAGAAAAGAACGGATGTCGCATTGGATTAGTCGTTGTTTTCTTCCCTGACATGTTTATAATACGGCGCGAAGGGAAGCGAGCGAAATTCACTCTCAGTTCTTTCTCTTTTGCCAGTAAATGGGGGACTTGTGTCCAGGCAGCATTTCATGAGCGAGTACATTGCAAACTGTGTCCCTTGATGCTTAACACGTGGAGCGGACGTACGCGGGGGCCTTGACGGTAGAAGATGATCGCACGCGGACAAATGGCTCCGGTGCTCCAACCCTGGTGAAGCTATGAAACAAGGAACAGGTTTTCAAAGACCAGCACACACAGATCCATACTTTGGTGCGGGAGAGAAGGGTGTGCGGTTGCTAGTACTTTATCTAAGGCTCGCCTATGCTTGAGCGAGACCCTATGAGAACCATCTGACCTCTGATTCCTCTACATTTTCAAAATGTATTTACATTTTCCAGCCATGAATCGAAGCAGGTAATTAAAACTATGCTTGCTCTTTGTGGTAAATTTTTTTTCATGGTTTCTGCCACGACAACTTTTCAGCAGTGTTAGGGTGCTACTAATCCTGCTGAAAAGAGTCATTCCGAAAAAACGTGCATTTCAGGAGCATTTCCTGCTTAAATATATGCTCCTTTGATTGATTAATGATTTGTTCAACATTTTCTCAATGAATTTCCACACAAGGATATTTTTTTCATGTACGGAAGTAATTTTTCTGCCCCTCTTTCAGAAACCTTTTCTTAGAATTTTGCGCCACGTAAATAGAATCAAGGTTTTCCAACGGCATGTACTCGAGTTACGAAACCGACGTTCTCTTTGCGTGGCATTGTTTTTTGTAACGCTCTTATCCTCTGATTTGCTTGGTAATCTCGTGGAACCACAAAGAAACAAGTAGCCTATATGCTGTGGATAATGACCTGTGACTTTACGCAGATGTGGAGGATGTCAAGTTTGTTATAAATCTGGACTACCCGTCCAATTCAGAGGATTATGTGCATCGTATCGGCCGAACGGGGCGCTCCCAACGCACTGGCACGGCCTATGCTTTCTTTACCCCGTCAAACGCGCACAAGGCCGCTGATTTGATTCAAGTGCTGGAAGAAGCCAAGCAGGTCGTTAATCCAAAGCTTTACGAACTTTCGAGGAATCCTGGTGCTTTCAAAAGTAAGTTGATTTACGGAAGTGCATGTTAAATTTGCGTAGTTTTTACGTAAATTGTAAACAATTGACACAAATGTCATGTTGGTTAACGCAAACTTCATGTAAACATCGTGTAAACTTTTTACGATATTTTTGCGAAGTATTTATGCAAACACGTCTGCTAGGGTTACGATAAATTGTTGGATTACGATAAATTGTTGGAAAACGTAATATCGCGTGTAATATTTTTTAAAACGCGTTTTTCAACGCGTTTTCCAGGAGGCAGATACGGTGGTGGCCGAAGCAGCGGAGGAGGTGGCGGGCGAGGTTCTGGAGGGCGAGGAGGAATGGGGCCGTCTCGTGGATCCCGAGGAGGAGGCCGCGATGGAGGTGACAGAGGGCGCTTTGATCGCTCCGGCGGCCCAGGAAATAACCGCGGAAACAAATGGAGTGGCTCTGGCGGCTCTGGTGGTAAATTAATTCTCATTTTTCGAACTAATCGAAAACTTAAAACTTTTTGTATCACCCAAAAATTCGTAAACTTGATGAAAGTGATATCTAGTCAACCAAAACCTAAGATTTTTTAAAAAAGCGGACTTTATTTTTATTTTTTTGTGTTTTTTGACGAAGAATATGAAGCAATTATTATTAATTTGGTACTGCTACAGCTTTTGGCATGAAAAATTCTATTCCATTCGAACAATCATATTTTCAGGTGGAATGGGTGGAGGAGGCGGTTATGGAAACAAAAACTTCATGCCAGGTAACTACGGGGGCGGTCCTGGCGGTAGTTATGGGCAAAACGGAGCTTCTTTCGGAGGTGGTGGATACAGACAACAAAACGGATACTAAATGTTTCGAAGCTTTTTCTATGAACACGTGACATAGTTCGTTGAAATAGCGACGAATTCACTTCTTCCTTGTCGATTATTAACGAGATTGTGATTCGGGGTAACAGTACGATAAAAGAACAGGTTGGGTGGGTTCAAGCTTTAGGGAGGAAAGTACATCCGAATCCTTGAATTAGAGGCAATCTTCCAAAAAAGGATTAAGGTATTGTCATATTTTTTCGTATGGTTTAATTATTGAGATTTACGTGTATAAGAGAAACGTGTAGACTTGTAAGTACAGGGATTTTTTGGAAACTTTTATTGAGAACGAATGTACGCTGTGTCTCTAATAATTTTGATTCTCATAAGAATCAACATAATTTGTATAAAATTTCTAATTCCTAAGAATTCTGTTCCTTATAAAAATATCTAATACAGCCCGGACTCGTTTATCGGGAGACTCGTTTATCGGGAAACTCGTTTATCGGGAAACTCGTTTATCGGGAAACTCGTTTATCGGGAAACTCGTTTATCGGAACGCCAAAGTCTCGTTTATCAGAACGCGCGATCTTTCTCCTTACCCCCACCATTGACAGCCACACGAAGCGTCAACCAATTACAACTGCGGTCTCGATCGCTATTGAGTCGAAGGACCAATCAAATATTATTATTTTAGTTGAATCTAAATTTCATTCCCTCTTACAACTTTCCGACCAATCAGGCGCTATCTCTGAGACAAGCGGCGGGAGCCCCTACCGAGTTACGAGACAATTCGATCGAGGGTCGTTCCGATAAACGAGTCCGGACTGTACAGTTATTTTTAAATTTTTTCAAGGAAAAAACTTTGAAGAATTTGACTAGGTCGCCTTACATGATTCTTATACTGAAATTTGAGATTTATAAGAAATTTCGAAGATTATTATGAGAATCAAAATTACTAGTGGTGTTACATTTTGTACTCACCTTTTTTGGGCGGAACTGAAAGAGATAGACGCACTTTTAGACAGTTTATTAAAAAATGAACAAGAACAAAAAAGTACGCCTGTCTCCTTCAGTTCAACTCCTTTTGTATTTAATCAGTGGTAGTTAGCTGATAAGTTGTCTTTGCTGTAGAACGCAGGAATATGCGCACATTACAAATAGATAATGTCATTCGTTGTCGTCGCATTTATAATATATTTTTTTCTTCAATATATTCTGAACTGTTTTTGCAAAATTATAGCTCATGAAGTACCTTGCCTTATGCTACTCGGAGTATTAACAAGCAAGTCTTTGTACAGTCTATTAAAAATTTACGTCAATTTTTGGTAGGCCTGGCCCATAAAAACCCACACAATACACAAAGTAGCATAATTCATACGCATATTATCATTTGAAATTTTAATTTGTGTTTTAACACATACGAAATTAATGAATTTTAAAATCACTGTAATGACATTTTGTCACTGTAATAATTAGTGTTAGGAATTGCTTTCTGATATTATTTGATTTTTATAATTGCTGCACCTACGACAATAATGACGTTTTATCCCTTATTTTTAACTCTGGAGGACTTTGTAAAATTTTTTCGAAAGTGTATTATTCTTTACTTAGAGTCTACAAAATGTCAATGAAATAATTGTACGGGTCGCACTAGGGCCGGAACTTGAGCTATAAAAGCCCTGGGACATAAAATAGATCAATTACTTTCATTTTGTCGATTGCAGGAATCTTCAAAAGAACATGAATCACACTCATTTCAGAATAACTGTGATTTGTTGTTTCTAGATTCCGCTGTTTGCTAATTTACTAATTATCAAAGAGCGAGCGAACAAAAGACGATAACGCTACGTCGCGCTACTATCAATAAAATGTAGGGTATCTCAAGCTTTTTTGGAGTTTGGAGTTAAGGAAATTCTCGTGCTATGATTGGCCGACTGATCCCGTTTATTAATCGAAAACGACCCGGTTTCCGAAACAATTTCGTGAAGCATTTTTTACTCTTAAAAATAGTAAAAATAGGCCGCCGGAGCAACCCGCTTGCCCCGAAGCAGTCCCGGCCCTGGTGCCGCGACTTTTCGATCGAGACTCAAAAGTAAAACATGAAATACATGCAAATAAATGTGTAATAACAACTACCTTGTTTTTTTACTCAACTTGCCCAACTTCATCCAATAAACAAATGACGATTGCCGCTATTCTGATGTTTTCAACATTCAAATGTTTTTTGCGAAACCTTCAATTAAAATGCTCATTTTCATTACGCACGCGCAATCATTCAGTTGACAAGCAAAAATAGAAAAGATCGACGTGGTGTTTTTCCTTAAATATTCGTGACTTGATTGCCAAATTTTCTTCAATTCCTCATAAGAAAACAGGGAATGTTTCCTGGTCATCCTGATTGATCCTGATTGTTTTCAACCAAATTAAATCGATTGGACATAGGTGGGAGAAGGACGAACGATTTAAAATCCGCGACGTGCACATGCGCAGCACATTGCGTTTCCAAGTTCGAGGCCCACCTGTCAGCATTGAGGTTAAACACAAAAAGAGTTGAAGCTTTCGTATTTTGCCGACGTTTTTCGGATTCGACGACGTATAAATAATCAAATTTGCGACAATTGACAATGTGCGCTGAAAAAAAAGAAGTCCGCGTCTGGTGTGACGGGTGGTATGTTCAAAAAACTATTGAATGCTTTATGTCGTTGATTAAAAACCTGATAAAACTCGGGAATGTTTTGACAGTTCTGTCGATTTTTTTATTTAGTAAACAAAATCGATGTTTAAAATTTTTTCGACGCAATTTTGCGGGCTAATTACGATGTTCAATAATGTTTTTGTATGTTTCCAAGACGGAAAATAACTGAGCGAATAGGATGTTTTAATTGTTTAGTGATGACATTGCAAAATGAGCAATGACGACTGGGATTTTTGAGAGGATAATTGATGTTTCGGGGAAACGTTGAGTAATGATATGTTTCGTAATGTTCGTTTCCAGGGTTTTAGACTGAAATTTGTAATTGCTGTAATTAGAGGAATTAACGTATATTTTAGGTATAACATTTCCGAAGAAAAACATAATTCTCATGTATTTATATGGATGATAGGAATTGAAATTCGAAATAGTATTATGCGGAATTATGTATGAACAATTTAATTGTGAGTTTAATCTGATTAATTTAATAGGATTATATTGTTATTTTTGGTGATTTGTAGCTAAATGAATTAATTTTTTTTCTGTTTATAATTATAGTGTGTTCAGAGTCAGAAAAAATAGACGTTGGGAAATTGTCTATGAATTTTTTTCGTATTTGAATCCAGCTACACAAACTTGAATATTTTGAAGTCATAAAATCAAATAGTTTTTTAATTTGAATTTTCCACTTAAAAAATTTACGGACTTTAATGATATGTAATAAAAAATGTTAAAATCTCAAAAATTTGTATGTCTAAATGCTTATATTCTGGTATTTTGAAGTTGATGAATTTTAATTGTGGATTTATAGTTTTTTAGTGTACTCTGTGTTTTATATGCTAGTTTGTTTATCCAATGTACGAGTGAACTTCGCAATAAAAAAATGTATGAATTACAAAGTTTAGAATCTTTTAAACTGAAATTGGTGAATGCAAATTAAAACATTTGGAAATTTAAAAAGTGAAGGAATATTGAAGGATTCAAAAATGTACATGTTCAGTAATTCAGAAATTCCCAAGGTTTTCAAATTTATATGTTCGGCAATTTGAACATTTTTTAAGTAAAAAATGTATAACTCAGCAGTTCGAAATTTTTGAAGTTTTTTCAACCCAGAAATTTTCTTTCCTAGCTATGACATGGTCCATTTTGGCCATGCCAATTCTCTCCGCCAAGCAAAAGCTTTAGGGGACTATTTGGTGGTGGGCGTCCACACTGACGCAGAAATCACGAAACATAAAGGTCCGCCTGTCTTCACGGAAGAAGAAAGGTAAAAAAATTGATTTCTTATCGTACATGTATATTTTTCGCATTATTTTGTACACATTGCGCAGTCCTGAAATTCTGTTTTTCGAGCAACCCTCGCGATGCAAGGAAAAAAATTCCAATTTTTATGAAATTATTGATTTTGATGATTTTTTTGACTTGCAAAAATGTCTTACTTTCGTTAAATTCTACCATTTTTCTGTGGAAATCATCACAATTACACAAACAGATACTGATAAGAATGTTCAATATTGTTTGTGTTCTCTCTTTGCACCAAGATTTGATAAAACATTGTGTTTGTTCTTAGATTTGTTGTATACTTGATGCACCAAAATGGAAAAGAAATCACGATTCACTGTTGCATGCTTAGTACACAATTATATTTTTTGCTTCTGAAGTGAACAATTTTCGGATTATACGTATATTACGAAAATAGTTTTTATTTTCAATGAAAAATGACAACTGCGATCAAGTTGACTTAAACAAAGTTTCGTCATGTCCGTTACTCGCAGTGTCAAAACATTCTATTAAAATACAGTTTCTACAGTTTAATTTAAGCTTTGACACAGTAAAAAACCCGTTTCAGTGCGAGATGTTCAAACCTAATCTTCAAAAGTTTCACTGAACTCTCAAATTAGTCTCTTCACCTTAAGAAACATGAACGCACTCACACCGGCGAAAAACCGTATCAGTGCAAAATCTGCAAACCTAACCTTTAAAAAACTCACTTCATTTGAAGTGACATGAACATACTCACACTGGCGAAAAACCGTCTTAGTTTTGAATTGACATAACAAAAGTCATGTCATTACTCGCATTTTCAGAACATTCTATGTATTACTTGTAAGTATACATTTTTTAAAGTTAAATTTTTGCTTTCACACTGGCAAAAACCGTATCAGTGCGAAAGATTCAAACCTAACCTTCAAAAGACTCACTTTATCTTAAGTGACATGAACGCGTAGATGGTTTATACAACATCTGCATGAACATACTCACACTGGCAAAAAATCGTATTAGCGCGTAATGTGTAAGGGTGCGTTCCAAAAGTCGATTGAGTTCTACTCACGCATGATTTTAAAGGTATAGCAAGCATGCGTAATTAGAACTCATTCGACTTTTGGAACGCACCCCAAACCTATCCCCACCCAAAAAACTCACTTCATTTCAATAGACATGGGGTGCATTCCAAAATTCGATTGAGTCCTACTCACGCATGATTTTTCATACTCTAAAATCATGCGCGAGTGGAACTCAATCGACTTTCGAAACGCACCCATGGACGTACCCGCATTAGCGAAAAAACCCGTAATAGTGCTGAGTTATCATAAAAAAAGTCAAGTCTCATTTTAATGTTCGCACTTTCGGAAACCCTCTAGGTATACTGTTTCCAAAGTCAACTTTTCGCTCTCGCACTTGTGAAAAACCGTATCAGTGCAAAATCTGCAAACTTAACCTCCTAAAGACTCACTTCATTTTGAGAGACATGAACGTATCAACACTGGCGAAAAACCGTGCTAGTATTGAATTGACGTAAAAAAAATCATGTCAGTACTGTTACTGTCAAAAAATGCTCTCAGAATACATTTTCCCTTAAAAGACTCACTTCATTTTAAATGGCATGAACATACTCACACTGGCGAAAAACCAGTTGAGTTGACGTCGAAAAAGTGAATCCTGGTGTCAGTACTCACCGTGTCAGAAAGTCCTCTCGGTTAACAGTTTCCAAAGTTAAATTTCGGCTTTAATACGGGCCACAAACCGTATCAGTGCAAAATGTGCATACAACCTTCAAAAGACTCACACCATTTTAAGAGACATAAACGTACCATCACAGGCGAAAAGTCGCGAGTTTACACAAGGCCATTCTTTGTTGTATTGCCATATACCAAACTTATTATTGAATAAAATCTGTTTGTTGCTTGGAATTCTCGTTTGCGTAGACAGATACAGTTTTCTTCAGCGAATCGATTTACGTAAAAATCTCAAAAATGGACTTTTATGTCTTTTTAACTCGTTCGCTAGATGTATCAGATCCTTGATGAATGCGCTGAAATGTATTTTTAATTCAGGTACAAAATGGTGCGGGGAATCAAATGGGTGGACGAAGTGGTGGAAGGGGCGCCCTACGTGACGACCCTTGAAACCCTCGATAAATATGACTGTGATTTCTGCGTACATGGGGACGACCTCACCGTGACTGCAGATGGAGTGGATACCTATCATTTAGTCAAGAAAGCCGGACGATATAGGTTGCGTTTCTTTGAATAAACAACCTTCGGATTTACATTTTACAATCGTCATCGCCATTCAAAGAATGATGCTACTAAAGAATAGTTCTCGTAAAATGAATACTTTTTCGTAAAAACGGTTACTCACAATTTTTTTTGCGATTATTTCATTATTGAACCTGAACATTTGAGAAGGAAAATTATACATACTATTTTATAAAATTGTCATTTCTTCTTCGAAAATTTTAAATTCTTGCCTTTCAGAAATAGGAACCTGAAAAATTTTCTGCTAAAAATGCGAACAATTCAAATTTGGTATTTTTTAAAGACGAGAATTTTAGAGTTGTGTACTTGAATTCGATACGAAAAATTTTTCGATGTAGAGAGTTTCAATTTTGAGTTTTATTTCGAATAAAACCTTTTTCAGGGAGGTCAAAAGAACGGCTGGAGTGTCCACTACTGATTTGGTCGGCCGAATGCTTCTTATGACAAAACAGCATTTCAAACAGGGCGATTCGGAGTACGACGTCGAACGCGAACATAGCAAATCAATGGGTCAAGACCATGAGGCCAGGAGCCCATGGACTGGCTGTAGCCAATTCCTCCCGACCACCCAAAAAATAACCCAGTTCAGCGACGGCAAAAGCCCCAGATCAGGGGACAAAGTAGTTTACGTCGCTGGAGCTTTCGATCTATTTCATGTGGGCCATCTCGATTTTCTCGAGGTGGCCAAAAGGGAGGGCGATTTTTTAATCGTAGGCCTTCATACAGATCCGGCAGTAAACAGATACAAAGGGAGCAACCACCCGATCATGAATCTACATGAGAGGGTTTTGAGCGTCCTCGCGTGTAAGGTAATTTTTCTTCACGTTTTTGAAAACTGTAAATTCAATTTTTTGAATTTTAAACTCCGTAAGTTTCGCGAATGGGGGTGTGTGCGGTGGTTTTTGGTGGTTTTTTTTATTTTTTTTTATTTTTTTTTTTTTTTTTTTTTTTTTTTTTTCTGAAAAATTTCAAAAACTCCCGGGAATCGTGAGAAATCAAATTATCGTAAGACATTGTTGTAGCATGTCAACGAGGTCGTCATCGGTGCCCCTTACGAAGTCACTAGAGATTTAATGGAGCATTTCAACGTTTCCATCGTTTGTCATGGACAGACGCCGATTCCGCTGTGCAAAAACGGCGAAGATCCGTATGCGGAGCCCAAAAGGAAAAACAAGTTCAAACTAATCGACTCTGGGAATGATATGACGACGGACAAAATCATTGAAAGGATCATCGTTCACCGGTAAGATTGCATGATTTCGTAAATAATTGCATGTTTTCAGCCTTTTGTGTCATTAGACGGATTTTATTGTTCCTCTCGTGTGTAATCGTATAAATGTTCAGTTTTTTTTAATTGACGAGTTACTAATTTTCTTAGACTGGATTTCGAAAAGAGGAACTTTAAAAAGGAAAAAAAGGAAATGGAATCTTACGAGGCATTCAGAAAAAAACACATGGAAGAGAGCAAGGGAAACGAATGAAATGAGGAAAATACCTGACGCGTTACGATTGTGTATATATAGGTATCGGATGTCTTTTATTTATAATTTTTTTAATGGAGTGATGACGATTTTCTACATTCTCTTTTTTGATAGATTTTGGATCACATTTATTTCAACTTTTTTTTATTCAAAAGATAAGCATGCACAGAAATATGTTGGAATCAAATTTTGTGATACACATTGTATTTTTTTAGAATCGATTTTTTTTGTGAACACGAGCTGAAAATTAACGTGCATATCGATTACGATTATTCATAATTTTTTATTTCGCGCGTAAAAATTGAGTGTGTCAGCACAACGTATTTTTTTAATTTTTCACGATATCATAAATGAAAGCATCATTCCAGTGATTTGCGTGTTTGAAACGTGGGCGTGTGTTGGTATTATACAATTACGTATTTTTAGTATGAGAGTTGATAGCGAAAAACGAGTGCAATAGTATAATTAAAAATTGTGGCCAAACATTGAAAACTTGTTATGTGTTATGAACTCAAAATTTCCGAAAAAATGTGGAATCGAAAATCGGTAACGTCCAGATAAACTCGAAGTGAACATTTTCTTCTTGCGCACTTGTTTTCGTGCATGCAATGGCCCAATCCAAAGATGACTCAGTTTCCAAGTTGAAGATTCAACTTCGGATTTTGATAGCTATTGATTTTGTAAATCATCGATGAGGAAGAAGGATTTATCAGCATTATTTCGCGACTACTCGGATAAGTTTCACAGCATTTTGAAACGGAAAAAGGCCATATGTTCAAATAAATTGAAATGGAAAAATTCGAGTTTTTTGGAACACTTTGAAATTTGTATGATGGAATTAACTTTTTATCGAAAATAGAGTGCAACTGGGGTAAATCAGGCACGCTGTATTTTATTCCGCGAAAAAAAGGAGATTTTCAATCCTCGTAAACGCGATAAAGCAAAGGAATCATTGTCGATTCGATCGATGTGAATAACATTACCGATAAAAACGTGACTTAGGGCCTTTTTCTGTTTCGCGGTACTACTGTGATTTATTTTCAAGACATTGTTTTCCAGAAGTGATGAGTGAAGAATTTTCGAGTTCCGAAACCCAAGTGCCTGTGTTAGAACGCATTAAAGTTATTTCTATAGGACACGGTTTTTGAAGTCAATAGAGAGAATATCACGTTGATATATAATTTTATTTAATACATGCATTTTTTCCGTCAGTTTCACGGGGCAATTGTTGAGTAGAATAGTTGGTTCTCCTCATTTTTGTTGAGTAAGAAGTCAAAGAGCCATCGTTCGCTGTGTAGTTGATATAACATGAATGTTGAATAAACGAATGGAAATAATTTTCAGAAAATCGTATTTTATGCATATTCAAATAAGTCGAAATATTCATTTCCCACGAATTCACGACAAATTTCGTCTCTGGATCGACCGCTGCGACTTCTATTTATCTAAACCGTTTCGCGTGATAGAAAACTTGAAAACTTCACGAAACGTTGAAAATGCGAAACATTAATATACATTCGAAAATCTTGCCCCTTAAAAATTTTTAGGGAATGTCCAAAAACTACGAAATTTCTTAACTTTTAAAACTTTCGAGAAGTCTTTTTGCTCATCGATCTGTGCTTTTGAAATTATCGTTTGTGGAGTTCCACTAATTTTAATTTGAAGAGTACTTATGGCGATTGGCGTTTTTATCTACCATCCTGTTCTCTATTGAGTCGGTGTGCGTTACCATTTTTCTCGGGTCATTCGTTTGAACAGTTTGCATAGAAAATTGTGAGAGAAAAAAATAGACCCGGAGCTTTTTTGGTAAGTGAAAAACAAAACCTTTTCGAATTTCGTGTCACAATGTTTCGAAACGAATTTATTCATGAGAAACGAACACCTCACGAAACAAATCTTAAAGTGTTTAAAATTTTTATTGAATCAAAAAGAATTGGTCCATTTTGGTTTTATTAAAAAAATATAAAAGGTGTACCGGTTAATTCGTGCGGTTTTTTTTCGAAAATTGAAGCTTTATTGTGAAAAAATGATTACAAATTTAATATTCAAAGTATTGTCCATCGCTAGCTATAACCTTTTCCCATTTTTCTGGAAATTCACGAATACCCTTTCTGAAAAATTCGGCCGGCTTCTCCGCTATCCACGAATCGATCCAATTTTTGACTTCTTCATAATTGGAGAAGTGCTGTTCAGCCAGGCCATGTTGCATTGATCGGAAGAGATAGTAATCGGATGGCGCAAGGTCTGGACTATACGGCGGGTGGGGTAGGACATCCCATTTGAGCGTT
>JAPYZK010002494.1:0-16441 GCA_030522785.1 Platygaster equestris | reverse complement strand
GTAATATACACTGGATAGCTGATGGGATAGGTGGGGATGACCCCAATTGAACGTCGCCATTAAATATATATATAGATATATGATACAATGTTCTTGGTCTTCTTGGTTGGCCATTTGTAGGTATTCGGACAGGACATGCGCGATAGAGCAGCGCGAAATTTAAAATCAGTTATTTACCCCGTGTAAATTTAAATGTCGCGCTGCTTTAGCACGCATGTCCTGTCCCAATATCTACAAATGGTGCGGTTCAATTGGGGTCAGAGAACTAGTGATGGGGGAATAGGAATCAACTATCCAGTGTATTTTACAGATCAGTGAATCTTATACTTTACTCTTATACTTTGCTTTCATTTTGGTCACGAGAAAAATGACGTCATCCCCTATCCAATCTAACATATATATAGATCAGTGGTTCCAGTCTTGCGCTGGCATTATCCGGTGTAAACGCCCTCCTTCAACGGATCTGTAAGAAACAAACCAATTAGAAACTCCGATTCTTCCGCATGCGAAAACCGCACACACACAATTAAGGCCAAACAAGGCCTTTATGCATTATCATATATACATATACGCGCGCACACTCGCGCGCCTTCAACGCGTACAAACGTGCAGCGTTTTGGCACTTGTTACATGTTGTTACATGTCATTTGTTGACGCTGTCATCGCAAGTTGTATAGTGCGAGAAATCGTCGTTTTTTCAGACAAAACCTGAGGCGAATCGTCCCTGGGAAGAAAAAAACTTGGCGGAAGAGGAAAAAAAGCGAGACCCGCGGAAAGTTTATTCATCGCGCTCGTTGTCATTTGAAATTGGAGGCCATCTTGTATTGAAAGCGCTCCCGTATCGTACGCACATCGAAGCTTTTTTCAATCAATTTCTTGGGCGAAAACACGATTTCGAGGCTCATTTACCCTAACGGTGGACTATGCGGAATTTATTATTTCCGGATTTTACATAGCCATGGCTGTTGCGAGGAAGTTGCAAGGTATGCAGTTTTGTTACGCGCATGTTTATTTACAGTTTTCAGGGTCGGTGTTTTTTTGTTCGGAGTTGGATTTGGATTACGGGTTGGTTTTAGGGGGTTCGATTTTTGTTTTGTTGCTCTTTGTTTTTGTTTTTGGGGGGGAGTGTTCGTTGTAGGGAGGATTTGAGGTTTTTGAAAGGTGGCAATTTGATTGCGATGCTTCGGAGCTTTACGATGATTCGGGGAGATTATAAAGTTGATTATGTGAAGAATGATCGATAATTATGGGAAATTATGTGTGTGGGGGGTGAATTTGGTACTTTTTCGGGGGAAGGGGGTGGGGGGATGAATACAGTTACGGTTGTCGAAAAAATTATAATTTCGTATACATCGATATATCATGAGAATCGGTAGTTCGCAGAGCTAAGTTAGAAAATTACGAAAATTTCGAATAATTTTTTTGTTTTTTGTCAATGTGTACAATAACTCCGAATTTTGTTAATTTCGATTGAAAAACTGATTGCAAAATGTGTCAATTGCAGGTGAAATAGATAGGTGCCTTAAGAAAGTGACGGAAGGTGTGGAGACGTTCGAGGACATTTGGCAGAAAGTGCACAATGCGACGAACAGCAATCAGAAGGAGAAGTACGAGGCAGATCTCAAAAAGGAGATCAAAAAGTTGCAGAGGCTGCGCGATCAGATCAAAAGCTGGATCGCTTCAGGCGAGATCAAGGACAAGAGCACGCTTTTGGAGTACAGGAAGCTGATCGAGACTGTAAACACTTTTGAAACATGTTTAAAACCTGATGAATTTTTCTTTTTTCATTTTTTTTTCGATTGTTATGTTAATTTAAGAAACTTTGGGATAAAATAGGGATTAACTCAGTTCATTTAATTTATTTAAGATGTATTTTTGGATATTTGTATCAATTGTGAAAAATTTCCCAGAATGTTTTCATTATTTTGTCTGCATTTTCTAACATTGAAAAATTTGATCTTTTACATTCTGCAATTTCAAAATTTGAGTTTTTAAATTCTCTGGATTTCCTGTTTTTCTTATTGCTCTACATTTTCTGGTGTTGAGTAAATATAATACTTGTCAATTAAATATGTTTGGAATTTATTAATTGAATAAGAAAATATCCCAAATTGTTTTTTGGAACTAATAAATTTGTATTTTCAGCAAATGGAAAGATTCAAAGTCGTGGAAAGAGAAACAAAAACAAAAGCATACTCAAAAGAAGGATTGGGGGCGGCACAAAAATTGGACCCTGCTCAAAAAGAACGAGAGGAAGTTAGCAATTGGCTTGCGAATTCCATAGATACTTTGAATTTACAGGTTAATGTTCAATTCTAATTTTTTGGAATTGAAGGGTCGGTGGTCAAAACCAGCTATGTAGCAATTTTCATTAGGCTTATATTCTCATGAAATTTCAGAAGATAATGAGCCTTATGCGAATTGCTACATAGCCGGTTTTGACCGCCGACCCTTCAATTAGTGAATTATCAGAAATTAGGATGAATAATTGAAATTCAATGATGACCACATCAAATATACCATGTTCCATATTTAATATGAAAGTATATTAAACAATGAATTAGCATTTTTAAATAATTATTAGTGGTTCTAGTATTTTTGTATGATAATGAGTATTTCTGCATATAAAAGTAGTTTTGAACATACTTTTGATCATTGTCAATTCAGGGATTTTCTCCATAAATTTGAAAATTTTTTCGTGAAATTTTAAAATTTGCAATGTTCAACTTTAACTTGTTTGAAAAAAATTTTATTTTTCAAAAGAAAATATACGATTCCCAAATTTTTCTAGGCTCTCGAATATAAATTCGAGCGGTTAAAATTGAGCAACATTTTATTTACTGCTTGTTTATTTTGCAGCTGGATACATTCGAATCGGAAATCGAGTCGCTGCTGGCAGGGAAGAAAAAGCGGTTAGACAAAGACAAACAAGACCGAATGGACGAACTCAAAGGAAAATTAGACAAGCACCGTTACCACATACGAAAATTGGAAACGCTGCTTCGCATGCTGGATAACATGTCCGTCGAAGTAAACACGGTTCGTAGTTTTTGTTATTCATTCGAATATTCTAATTATACAGTACTGCCCACTCTCTTTGTCTTTGTCTCTTCTTATGCTGTCCCATTAAAACCTGTTGTCAACCCGTGGACAGTATGAGAAGTTTTTACTGCATTTAGAACTTCAAAGTAGATTTTCAATGAAACATATTTTAATTTTTGTCCTAATTCAAAAATTTCAAAAATCGCAGATAATTGCCAGTTTTTGGATTTAAAAGTAAATTGAATGTTTGAACACTTTTTTCAAATCACAGGATCTTCGCGATTTATTTTTTTAATTCCAATTCATTCAGATGACATAATTTCACGTTTAAAAAAAAATGTTTTCTGCAGTTGAATTAAAATTTAAATGTATCTTTGAAGACTTGGAGGAATTGTCGAAATTGTTCCAAAAAGTTGTCAAGTTTCGTAGTTCGACGAATTTGATTTTTTTCTCAGATAAAAAGGATAAAAGACGACGTCGAGTACTACATCGAATCATCACAAGAACCTGATTTCGAGGAGAACGAGTACATATACGACGACATCATCGGTTTGGATGAGGTGGAACTTTCGGGGGTGGGGATACCGTCGTCGGCAACAACGGACAGCAATAACAGCAACGAAACGGGGGGTACGCCGACGTCGACGAATTCCGGCACTTCGCCCATTCCTTCGCCGCCCTTGAGCTCGACTATGCACAACCACTCCAGTGACAGCTCTACGGATACGAGCGACAAAAAGACAAAGGTTTTTTTTTTTACTTTTCATTCATCCAAGTTCACTAAAAATTTAACTTGTATTCAGTATGCATAGACTCACTAACAATAGTAAGTTGCGGTTGTTGATAGCAAATTACTAATTATATGATATTATATAAATACTAACTATTGATGATGAAACTAATTATCAAAAATTAACAGAATATTGGTCATAAGTTCCATAACTCTGGACTCTTCTTACATTATACTTACCATAATCACGATATTTCTGTATTTTCGTGCCCCAAAAATGTGAGTTTGATTTAATTTCTGATTGAAAACAAAAACACTGTTGAAACGTTGTAGCCGGTGAAGCCGATGGCATTGAGGGCGGTACCGAATTCACAAGCGAGCATTCCGACGACGGGAAGCATTGTCGGCGGGATTCCAAAAATCACGACGATGCCGACAATGACGACGACGAACCTCATAACGAGCAGTACACCGAGCAAGACCATTCCCATGACACTCAGCCACAGCTCGCCGAGCTCGGCGACCAGCAACCACGTCGTCACTACCAACGCTGGAAATTTTGCCACTGTTGCAGCGTCACATACTAACTCACAAGCTGCTGTTACGATGCATTCTACCTCTGTCAACAAAACAACATGTAATTGGGAAATTTTTATTCAGTTTTTGGAATGCTTTGGCTAATAATAATAATGATAACAATAACAACAATAATAATAATGATGATAATAATGATAATAATGGTAATAATAATAATAATGATGATGATGATAGTGATAATAATGATAATAATGATGATAATGATAATAATGATGATGATGATATGATGATTATGATAATAATGGTAATGATGATAATAATGATGATAATGATGATGATGATGATGATAATGATAATGATAATAATAACAAATTTTTTAATGAAGAGTTACGAAAATTCAAAATTTTTCCATAATCGAAATTCATCAAATTTTCAACGATTCCGTTGATTGGGAAGGGGATTTTTTTTAATGTTAAAATCGTGAAAATTGTGAAAATTGTTCATTTTTTCGATATTAAAATCGTAACACATTTCTTATAATTGAAAAAAAAAAAGTAGCAAATTTCGTATGCTGTTTAATAATTTTCATGAATTCCTAATTTTTTCCAATATACATACAAATTGAGCATGTAATAGTTCCAAAGCATTGAATTAATTGAATATTCTTCGTTTCAGCTCACTCCACCGAAAATGGCTTGGCCCCAGTCTTGACAACACCTTCAATAACAGCGTCCAGTATCCATCAAATAATTTCTCAGCAACAGCAGCAACACAATCCACCGACAATACAGACTCAACACTTACTTCATAGCCAGCAGGCTCAGAATCACACCAACGAGGTTATACAATTTTTCAAAATTTTCCACATTAAAATTGTGAAAAATTATCTCATTAAACAAATTTTGTTTCATGAGAAAACTTGACTCACGAAAGTTAACATTTAGCACAACATTTGAGATAATTTTTAGAAGTTCAGGAATTTTGAAATTTAGTGAATACTATATAATGGAGAATTTTTTGATTTTTCGAGGATTTTTGGAAAGTTTAGAATAGTTTAAAACATTAAAAACAATTTAAAAAAGATTTTCGTATTCATATTGGTTTGAAAAATTTTTATTTTATATAAATGTCAATATTGATATAAAATATAAAATTGAATATCAGTATTGAATATTATAATAATAATTATTAAATATGACAATATTGATAATTAATATCTAATATTAAACATTAATATTTTATGTAAATATATATTTTATTTGATTGACAATTTAACACGATGTTTTCGAAAATTTTTCATTCTTGAAGTTTTGTTATCATTGCCAAAATTTGTTTTTAACGTTTTTTGTTTTATAAAATTGAAAACTAATTCAATAATTCTATGAGAAATTAATTTTGTGAGAAATCCAAATGGAGCGTCAAAGAATATTTCGAAAATTAAAAAATTTCTGAATAATTTGAATTCTTCATATTCATCACGTTTTAATAAATTGACATGAAATAATGAAGAAATTTCGAGAAATCTTTAATTTCGGAATTTATTCTTGAAGTTTTTTGTTTCGTAAAATTGAAAACTAATTCGATAATTTTTTAAAAAATCCAAATGTAGCATCGAAGAATGTTTCGAAAATTAAAAAATTTCTGAATAATTCAAATTTTTCAATTGCTAAATTTATTTTTCAAGTTTTTTGTTGTATGAAATAGAAAACTATTACAATAATTTTTTGAGAAATTGATTTTAAAAAAGTCCAAATAGAGGGTCAAAGAACATTTCGAAAGTTCAAAAATTTCTGAATAATTTGAATTCTTAAAAACAAAATTCATCACATATGAAAAAATTGACACGGAATTATGAAAAAATCTGGGAAAATCTTCGATTTCGAAATTAATCTTCAAAGTTCATCGTTTCATAAAATCAAAAACTATATTAATGATGAAGAAAAAAGAAAAAAAAAATCCAAATAACAATATTTCGAAAATTAAAAAATTACCGAATAGTTCGCATTCTTTATAATCCATTACGTTTAAAAAAATTTACACGAAATAATGCAAAAATTTTGGCAAATGTTCAATTCCGAAATATATTTTTGAAGTTTTTTGTTTCATAAAATGAAAAACAAATGATTATTTGAAAAATCGAGAAAATTATTGTATAATATCAAAAATTCGAGCTGAAGAAAAAAGCGTGAAAAATGCACGATCTCGATTTAAGAGTCATTTACTCATTTTTTATTTTATTTTTAAAAATTGTAGAGTCTGGAAAAAATCTTGATTGATTACGAAATGAATAAAAAAAAACTAGAATATTTTAAACTCCGAAATTTCATTAACTTTGGACTTGTAAACATGTCTAAAAGTGAAGAACTGGAAATTGCAGGTGGAAATGTCGACACCAGTAGTGCCGTCGTCATCGCCCCAGTCCTCGGTGAGCAGTCGATCGTCGCCCCTGCCCCCGGCCAATTCTTGCTCGCCAGCACCTTCGACCGCGAATGGGCTGATATCCAAACTGCCGGATGGCATGTCACTCAAGTCCATCGCCCAGCAGGTCATCAACCGCGAGGGCCTCGACGTGCCTATGCCCCCCGCGACGCCATCCGAGCCGCCCCGAAGCATTTTCGACAACAGCACCGCCAAGCCCAATAGCAATAACAAGTAGGTAGTGAGGGGATTCAAAAAAAGTTTTTGTTTTGTGCATTTTGGATGTTGTGTGCGATGTTCCAGAATATTGAAATTCATGTTATTGAAAAATGAGGATCCATAGTAAGTTTCAACGAAATCGAACAAGTTTTGGAGGTCGTGATTTTGTGTATTTTCGGTGCGAAAATTCAATAACTTTGCACAGTTTATAGTCTGGGGCATGGAATTTTTGGAAATTTTTGGTGTATTCATGTAGTTTACGAATATTTAGTTTGGCAATTGGTTTTTGAAAGACGTCACGATTTATTGGTACATGGGCCGATTTTGGGTAAATTTCAAGACACATTTTGAGACCTATAATGTTTGAACTTGAAGATTGGGAAATTTTGGAGTTTTTGGACAATTTTCGGCATTTCTGGGGATTGTGAAAATTTGGGATTATGGAATTGAGGCTTGTGGACTTTTTTGTGTCTTCTGAAACATGAAAATTCAGTTTATTAAAGATTATTTATCATTTTTCAGTTGTTTCGAATTTAATTTTCGATTCGATGTATTTTGAAAATCTGGAATCATGGAATTTTAGAATGTTCAATTTTATATATCTTATTTTTGGAAATTTCGGAGATATAGGAGTTTTTTTAAATTTAATAGTTTTTCAGTGTTTTTGAGAATTTCGAATGATGTAGATTGTTGATTTTGGAAATTTTGGAGATAGTTTTTTTTTTCTTTTTGAAATTTCATAGATTTTTAGGATTTTAGAAAATTCTCAATTTTGTAGATTTTTGAAAAGGCAAAATTATGGAAGATTTAAAATGTTCCTTTTTTAAATTTCCTAAGATTTTTAGTATCGAGAATTTTTTCATTTTTTGAGGTTTTTTGCTCGTTTCTAAAGCAATTTAAAAATTTTGTACATTCAGATAGTATGAAATTTAGCGATGTAAATTGTTTTGTTTTTCGATATCCCCTTTTTTTGACATCATTATGAATCCTTCGATTTTTCGAACATCTTAGCAATCGTTATAATTTCTCAAAAGTTTTTAACAATTTTAAAATCAGTCATTTGAATTGAAAAAAAAAACTTCCTTGCTTTCTATGACTTCTAAAACTTTAATTAGTTTTATGTTTAATTGTAAATAATTTGAAAATTACATCTGGTGTATTTTTTCGTCCCGTACAAAAATCGCATTTTCTGCGATCAAAAAATTTATTAGTCAACTTTGAAAAATCTTTAGAATCAACAAATATAATAATTAACTTTGAAAAATCTCGTTGAAATCGGTTTCTTTGTTGCAGTAGAACAATATTTTTTCGTACAATTTCAAAATTGACATAAATAAAATTTGACGTTCGATCATATTTTTGTCAATTATAGCAATAGCACGACAACTTTGGAAGCCCACATTCCCCCGTTATTGGGCGTCGCGCCACTGGGCCCGGTTCCGTTGCAAAAAGAGCACCAATTGCAGTTCCAGATGACGGAGGCCGCGTTCTACCACATGCCCCACCCTTCGGATTCCGAGCGACTCCGGGCATACTTGCCGAGAAATCTGTGCCAGACGCCGCCGTATTACCAGCAGGTACGGAAAATGATGCATTTTGTACGCTCCAGGGCGATAAAGCGTTCTTTGTCGTCCGAGGGCTTCCGAAAAACCTAGAACTTTTCGAATTGTAAAAAAGCTGATAATTTGTGGTGAAAAATTGCAGGCTCCGCTTATTCACTCGGATACGGTCGAGTTCTTTCAGCGATTGTCTACGGAGACGCTGTTTTTCATATTTTACTACATGGAGGGCTCGAAGGGACAGTACTTAGCGGCTAAAGCTTTGAAGAAGCAGAGCTGGAGGTTTCACACCAAGTACATGATGTGGTTTCAGAGACATGAGGAACCGAAAGTCATCAATGAGGAATATGAGCAGGTATGCACTGAGAAAAATGTCTGTCACTTTCGTTACGTCCAACTGAATTTTCAGTTAGATTGGTTATGATTGAAATTCTCAGTCCGGCATCTTGTATCTGGTGTCTGGTATCTGATATCTGGTATTTGTATCTGCATGTGTATCTCGAAATTTCCGAAGATTTTAAAAATTCAGAAAATAACGGAGATTTTCGGAAATCAACAATATTTCTGAAATATCAGGAATTTTAGTACATATTATAAATTGGGGGAAATTTCAGAAATGGATGAAGGAAGTTTTAATTGCTCTTACTGAACGAGAAAGTTGGAGCCGATGGATGAAATATTTTATTAATTGCTTCTATGATAAATTTCTGTTAGAACAAGTGAAGGTTGAAGAATCAAAAGGGCCTAACCGCGTTTTTCCAAATTTTCTAGAACGTTGGAAAAATGTTTGCGTTTCGTGATTTTTCGACAAAAAAAATTGACATTCGAAAAAGTGCTTGCTGTCCATAAAATATGTCTTTTACTTGAATCGCACTTCAATTTCTGGAAAACTGTTCGAGTTGCGAGTCCCAGAATCTAAGCCGGGTCTGAATCGAGGGTTACTGTGGAGTCAAAAGGGCCTATCTCGGCGAGCCATGTACCTTAACTCGAGCGGATATGCTGGGATCTCGGTGCAATCATTTGCATCCATTTCTATCCAGAAAATTTGACTGAAAGCCGATTGCGTTTTCAACCGTGAGACGTTTAGAAGCAACAGGTAAAACGCATCAGAGGGAGAAGAAAAAATCGGCTATAATTAGTCACCCAAGAGCCTTGGTTAACACTTTCCCACGCTAGATATCAGTTTTTACTATTACTGTAGTTCAAAACCGAGAAAAAACTCGAGAAGAATGAATTTTTACATAAAGCGCAATGGTGAGATAGGCCCTTTTGATTTCACAGTACCTCTCGAGATAGGACCTCAACCGAATTCATAGATTTTTCAATTGAGGAGCTCTCAACAAAAAGGCGACAGGCACGTGAAAACAGGAAAAAGTATTGTCCGCGTCGTGATGTCACGAAACACAATTCAAAATAGAAAAATCGAAAAAAGAAAAATACGTACTTATAGGTCTCGAAAAATGAACTCGAGTCTTCACGTATGTTTTTTCTCCCACGTCCATGGTTTTTAAGGAAAAAATGAAAAATGCCAAATTTTGTTATCTAAAAATCCACGTTTTTCAATACTTACCTCGTCTGAACTCGTTGATTTTTCAACGAATCCACAAAATTCGTATCAATTTTGATTCGTAAGACTTGAGCGAAGACGACGGGACATGAAAAAAGGTGAAAAACCATTTGCCGATTTAATTATGTTTTTTTAATAAAAATGGAAAACCATGTTTTCTCGGTTTCGTATCAAAAAAGTAATCGAGGAAGTTTGAGGCATCACAAACTTCCTGTGAACAATGTGAACAAATGAACCGCTTGCGTATTGTCGAATTTTTTGGAAAATCTCAACTCGATTGAATTTATATTTTGGAAAATACAGCGAGTTGAACACGAAATGACGAAAACGCGGTGCGATTTTTTCCAATTTTTGTCGAGAAATGCAGATGCAGGAATAGAGGGAGAGAATAACAGATGAGAAAGATGGAAAGTGGGGAAGTCGTTTTCTCGCTCTGTGCCATTGCACGCTGTTCCCACTCTCTCCCTCTATCTCTCTATGCTTCCACCCGTTGGCGCATTTGCATTTAATAGGAAAAACGGAAAACGTATATTTTAGAGGGCTGAACCCCTATGATAATGTGTTACTAAAATTCTGCAAAAATTAGGATTCAAACTATATATAATGACCTACAAATTTGCCAAGTTTCGTGGATTTATATTGATTTGAAAAAAAGTTATGAATTTTGAAGTAGAGTGGGCTAAAAACACGTGTATTTTACATTTAAAATTTCAACTGCTCTGGGGCACGTGTTAGCATCAACCGATCACCTTGAAATTTTACAGAAATTTTTTTTTACTCATCTTGAAAGTTTTTAGGGGGGGGGGGGGGGGGGGGGGGGAAAAAATTCCGACATTGCCAAAATCACGGACACCCTAGGCGATTCTCTCTCCGATAAATGGGAGTCATGGGAGTTGACTCCTACATGACTCTCAATTTGGGAGCCATGATTCCCAGCGATGTCAAAACTCAATTACCTGTAATCTTTGTAATTCTCAAAAACTTCAAAGTTCTTGGACATATTCTAAAACTTTGAAATTCCAACATTTTTAAAAGTCACCAAATTTCCAATTTTCAAACTTCAGTGCTTTATAACTCCTCGAAACTTCACTATCCCATTCAATTCCGAAATTTCCAAAACCTTGAAAGTTCAAAAATTTTGAAAGTTTTCAAAATTTACAACTTTGAAACTTCAAAACTTGGAATGTCAGAAATTTTGGAATTTTTTTGCTTAAATACTCAAAAATACTCGAAAGTTTATGCGGAATTCCCAGAACTTCAAAAATGTCGAAACTTCATAATTTTTCATCTTTAAAAGTCTTAAAAACTTTCAAGTTCTGGGAAATTTTCGAAACTTGAAAATTCCGACATTTGAAAAACTTCTCCAATTTCGAAAATTCTAGGCTTCATAACTTCAAAATATTCCAGCACTTCAAAACTTGCGAAATTTCCAGAACTGTAAAAATGTCAAAACTTCATAAATTTTCAATCTCAGAAATTATAAAATTTCAGAGGTGTTAAACATTCTAAAAAATTCGAAATTCCAACATTTTAAAAACTTGTAAAATTTCCGAAACTTCCAAAACTTCAGAACTTCATAATTCTTGGGAAATTCAAAATTCCAAAGCTTTAGAAGTTCTAAAACTTCATTATTTTGAAATTTCAAAGTTCTTCAATTTTAAAAATTTCATAATTTCTAGACTTTAAAACTCCAAAATACGTACAAATTTCAAGAATTTCAAAATTTCCAGACCTTATTTCGAAACCTTGAGTTTTGACCTTCAAAAACGTCAGAACTCAATAATTTCCAATCTTGAAAATGCTGAAACTTCTATATTCCAATATTTTCAGGACTCCTAATATTTCCGAAACGTCGAAATTCCAATTTATTATTCATCACAACATTTAATTGAGGAACCCCGGCTAAAATCTTTGCTTCAGGCCCGGCAAAACCCAGGGACGGCCATGTCCGTGCCTCTTATTATGGGAGTCAATGGGAGTCACGGGAATCATGACTCCCAGTTTGATTTCCAAGTTGACTCCCAGAGTGAGTCGCCCCTCGGAAAATACTTTTTTTATAAGTTCAAAATTTATTTCTTTACGCGAATGTTGAAATCATATTACGTCCGCGGAAGGTTTGAATTCCATCAGAAACTCTATTTTCGCATTAAAAATTCGCAGAGTTAGAAGTGAGTGGTCATAACCACTCACCGCATTTACTAGGGGTTATTAACTTTTGCTCGCCACATAATTGTTGTTATCGTCCGATATAACCGCAATTTTCTTGGTTGCAGGGGACGTACATATACTTCGACTACGAAAAATGGGGACAGCGCAAAAAAGAAGGCTTCACTTTCGAGTACAAGTACTTGGAAGACCGAGACCTCAATTGAGCACGAGTTTCTCCACCTCGAAATTCGCTTTTTCTCTACCGGTATTATCGACGAACAAACACGTCGCTCCACGGAATTTGTTACTTTCTTGGAAATATGATTTGTATTACGATTTCAATCGAAATAGTGCAGACGACAAGCAAAAATGATCGTCCCAGTTGAAGAGAGAATTTAAATTGTAAACAGTTGTAATTAATAAGAAAGAAGAAAATTCCATAGACGCAGCAATTTTCATTGAATGTATCCAACTGTAAAATTTGGCGAATTTTTTGCGCTCGACGTATTCGAAGCGTGTGATAAAAAAAGTTAAGGTTAAAATATAGGAGACGTTTGATTGCTTGATGGCGACTGATTCTTGTAATACGAGTACAAACATGCACTCGATCACAGATTGCGATTGTGATTTTGTGATAAGTGCTCATGCTATGGTACGTCTTAATGTTAGATCGTAAGTAGGATTTTTGTATAAAGTGTAGTTGAGGCGTGAATCCTTGGAAAAGCAAAACAATTGAATCACTGTACAGAATGTGTAGTTATAGTGAATAATAATATTATGGAATATATATTTTTCTTCGAGTTTTGAATAGACGAACCCGATTTGTTTGGATTTTTAATGCCGAGTTTTAGAGCGTCGATTTTTTACTGTAATTTTTTTTGGTTTGGATGAAGTGAATTCTTAGAACTGGAAAGTTGTATTTTCGAAATCGCTGGTCAATTTTAGAATTTTCGTAAAAACCTCAGGAGTTGTGCAGAATTCAAAATATTCTTGAGTTTTTTTCAATGATGGAAGAGCATTTTCTTTTGTTTGAGCGAATGACAGGATGCTCAAATCGTCAAATTTATTGATGAAACATGAATTATTCATCAAGTTACAGGGCTCGGATTTCCTAAACGCCGCTGGCGGCTTCGGTCGTTCGGGTACCCCCTCCATGACTCCCTTCGGGTGCGAGGCAAGGTTCATTTATGCCTAGTCCAATTTCAATGCATTTGCGTAGGAAAAAAGACCAGGCATAAATGTAGCCAACTGTACATTAATGTCTTCCAAATAATACGCAAAAAACAGTAGTTTCATCAACTACAGAAATTTCTACAGTTGATGCAACTGTACTGTTTTCCGTGTTCATTTAGAAGAGTAGATCAATTAATATAGAATTCTCAAATGTTTCGAAAATTTAAATGTTCTCTGATGTTCCCAAAAATATTCTAGTTCAAAATTTCATGAACATGTTATAAAATTATTAAAATTTCTGAAGATTTCCAAAATTTACAAAATTCTTAAAAATTCCGAAATTCCCAAAATTTTCGTAAATTCCATGAAATTCTTATGATTCTCGAATATTTTTAAAATTCTCAAACATCCCGAATTTCCGAATATTTCTAATATTTCCAAAATTCTTAAAATTTCCAAAGTTCTGGAAATTCGCATAATTATAAAAATTTCTGAAGATTTCCAAAATTCTTGGAGTTTCCGAAAATTTCATGAATTCCCGAAATTTCAGAAATTTTTCGAAATTCATTAAATTCTACGAATTTTGAAATGTTTCGATATTTCAATTTTTGTATTACGTTCCCGAAAATGTTCTAGTCCAAAATTTCATCAAGTTCTACATTCTTACCATTATCAACATTATCGAAAATTTCAAAAATTCTCGAAATTTCAGAAATTTTCGAAATTCTTACAATTATTGTACAAGTTCTTCAATGTTTCGAAAATTTCGATTTTTTCTGACGTTCCCAAAAATGTTCTAATCTAAAATTCTTGAAATTTTTTAATAATTTCATAAAATTCTTTAGATTTCTGATAATTTACGAAATTGTCTAAATGAATTCGAAAAATTTTGAAAATTTTCGGAAATTGTCATAATTTTGGAAATATTTGGAAATAATTAGGATGTCATAAAATTTTCGGAAATTTTAGGAATTTTGAAAATATTTGGAAATCATGAGAATTTCATTAAATTCAGGGAAATTTTGGAAATTTTTGGAAATTTTCGGAACTTTTTGGAAATTTCGACAATTTCGTAATTTATCAGAAATTTTTAGAATTTTTAAGAATTCCAGAAATTTCGACAATTTTGTACATTTTCAGAAATTTTGAAAAATGTGGATTAGAAAATTTGTGGGAACATAAAAAAAAAAATTGAAATTTTCGGACCATTTGAGAACTCGCACAACTGTAACAATTTCGAAAAATTTCTGGAATTTCGAGAATTGAATTTTTGGATTTTTTGACATTTAGATAATTCTGAAACTTTTGAATATTTTGGTAATTGTAAGAATTTTTGATATTTTTATCAGTAATTGTAAGAATTTTGGAAGTTTAAAAAATTTTGAAAATATTGGGAACTAATTAGAATGTCATGAAATTTCAGGAAATTTCGAGAATTATGTAAATATTCAGAAATCATAAGAATTTCATGAAATTCACGAAAAATTGGGGAAAATTCTCAAAATTTGAGAATTTTATAAAATTTTTTGAAATTTCAAGAATTTTGGATTTGAACATTTTTGGGAACATCAGAAAAAATTGAAATTTTTGGAACATTGAAGAACGCGCACAATCGTAAGAATTTCACAAAATTTCTAAAATTTCAAGAATTTCTAAAATTTTCGGAAATTTTCATAATTTTGGTAATTGTAAGAATTTTGAAAATTTTTCGTCATTTTGATAATTAGGGGATTTTTAAAATGTTGGAAATTTAGAGAATTTTAGAAATATTCGAAAATAACTAGAATGTCATAAAATTTCCGTAAATTTAAAGATCTCAGAAAATATTTAGGAATGATAAGAATTCCATTAAAGTTACTAAAATTTTGAGAATTTCCGAAAATTCGGAAATTTATGGAAATTTTCGTAATTTTTGAAGAATCTCAGAAATTTTTACAATTATGAGAATTTTCAGAAATGTTAATAATTTATAACATTTGTATGAAATTTTGGACTAGAACATTTTCGGGAACGTCATAGAAAATTGAAATTTTCGGAACATTCGAGAATTCGAGAATTCATGAAATTTTCGGAAATTTTGAGAATTTTGGAAACTTTGGAAATATTCTGAAATAGTTAGAATGTCAAAAATTTTCGGAAATTACAAGAATTTTGAAAACATTTGGGAATCATTAGAATTTTATGAAATTTACGAGAATTTTGGGTATTTTGACAATTTTGGAAATTTTTAGAAATTTCCAAAGAAATCCTTGTTCACACAATGTTCACGTTCAAATCCAAAGAAAAAAACGTATCAAATATTACTGTAATAGAAATTCCTCATATCAGAGAAGTTTTTTTGATAAGAATATGAAACTTTTTTTAAAAATATAAAATAGTTTTGATGAAAATGAAGGCTTTATAAGGAAATTCGGAGGTTTTTAACTGTTTTTTTTTTTTTAACAGACGAACTGTATGAAAATTTTGACCGATTTTATGAAACCACTGCATAGAAATCGAAAATTTGATATACCTTTCATAAAATCGACCTTATAAAATAACGAATTTTCATAAATAATTCCCTGTTTTATTTACATCCGCGAGCCCGCGCCCGCGATCACCGCGAGCATATATATGTTCGAGGCGATTTCTCCCGGACATGCGCGGAATATACCGAGCGATGACGGTTGGCAAAAGGGGATAGCGGTAAGGGGAAAGAGAGTATCCCCAAGCACAGCGTACATGTGTGCGTCTGTCGCAGTTAAGACGACAGGTTTTGAGCTCGAGTATCATACCCCTGATTTAAATTGAGATAAATGAGACATTTTCATATTAACATGTATATCATAATCTATGAACGCGCAATAAATGTTTTTTGCGTGATAATAAAAAAATGCAAATAAAATGCAACTATTTGATAATCCAATTATATTCGATTTCACTTCTATGTACAGTTAATACCGAGAAAGCAACCTCCATGTACTTGGCCGACAAATATGGCCAAATGCGACGAAATAAATTGCATTCGTTTGGATTTCGTTTGGAGGCGTTTGGAGGTCGATTCGCAAC
>JAPYZK010002493.1:0-22335 GCA_030522785.1 Platygaster equestris | reverse complement strand
CTATTTTTAATAATAGTAATTGCATATGAATGAGTAATTTCGATTAAAATATATATTTTTTGATTTGCAATTGTCTTGCTACGTACAGTCGGTTTCATTCATGGTGTTACATGTCTTATCCGTTGTGATACCGTGCAGTAACAAATGCTGCCAACCCCCTTTTTTTTACCCCACATTTTCAGGAGATTTGTCGCCGCCTCAGTTCAAGACAGTTTGGCAACTCTGCAGTTGCATGTGCCTTCACGTTATTGTGATCATAATAATATTATTTTTTGTAAATAAAAATAATGTTCTTGTCAGTTGTCATTTGTTGTCATTGTTAGTAATTATTGCAAAATAGATATGCAGATTCGAGATCGATAAAATAAAGCCTGGAATCGCTCGAGCAAAATGTCATAACGCGATAATATCCGCGCATCAATACTAATGATTTTATTATGACGGAGAAAGTCCAATACCTGGAGTCCAATACCTGGAGATTTGGTCTATGCGTTCATGGTATGTAATTGTAAAAAAAAGTTGATTTTATGTTGTTCATTTCATCTCTTGCTTTTGAGGACTTCAACCACTCTATTCGTAATATGTTTCTATAAATTCTGAGTAGATAATGTCGAATGTCATACTTTACAGTATACACTATTGATACTGTAGGATTGTGTATAAATAATATTTATTTTTTCAACATTGCTGAATTTCAGAAGGAAAAATGACAATTTTTAGCAAACGAAAGTGAAAGTAAAAAATTTGCAAATGCTTATAATGAACAGTTTTTACCTTGGAGTCCAACAAAATCAAATTTTGCAAGCTTTGATATTCAGTTGATTAGATTTTAAAAAATCTCGCAGAAAGGATATTCCATAACGCTGAATAATCTGGAAATCTGATGAGTGTGTTTTTTTTTAGGAGCCAGCCAAAGGTCTCCACGCGATGTGTCAAAATGGGGAAAATTGCATGTTCCTGTGGCAAAACGAGGAAAAAGTGAATTTTTCTTTCATCGACCAGCCCAACGGTTTGGTCACAAAATTGGCAAACGTCGGTGATCACGTTTTCATTGCTACCTCCACGTTTGGTTTCTATCATGGGAAAGTCGAGTGTAGCCAAGATAAAATACTCTCTTTGGAATTAAAAAGAACTCAGTTCCACGTTGCGGACGTCGCCTGCAGTAGTCAATTTGTTTACATCGTCAACAAAGAAGGGCATGTTTCGAAAATTGATCCGGAATGTCTAGATATCATCGAAACCATTATTTTGAAAGAGGAGACCAAAGTTTGCGTTCACGGGTTGGTTATTGAAAATTGTGATCCAATTAGAAAAGTATTCGTACGTAAACTTGAAATTTAATCCTCGAGAATAATCTGGAAAATGTTTTGGATTTTTTACAACTTAATTTTCATTCTGTGCAAGTTCATGTTCATTTTGACGTGCATGTTCTTGTATTTGATTCTGTAGGCTCTGTGCCTATCTCTCCTGACGCCACCTGGCGAGAAAAGAGAGCTACTGGGTGCATAAGCAGTGGACACTTGCATTGTCGAAACATCTAGGGTTCTGGCAATGCAACGCTATATTTTTTGGTTTTTACAATATATTTATATTTTTTTCGACGACGGAACACTTTATTGAAGAAGCGAAACGAATTTAAAGAAAAGCAGAATATTTTCTAGCCAAATTTTATTATTAGGAATTTACGATTCTTTCTGATTCGAAAAAAAATCTTCATATGATAGAGGAATTCCAGAATTTTAAACTTGATTTTCGAATGTAAAATTTTTCTCATTTAAATGAATGAAAAAAAATAATCAAACTTTTCGAATTTTGATATTCAGATTCTTCAAAAACTATTATACTGACCAGCTTTGTATGATTCATTCGAAATATTCAAAAATCTCCAAATTTTTTAAATTTCTTTGAAACTTTTAGCACTTGGGAATAATTAATTGACTTTATTCTTAAATCTTCCAATTCCTTGAAAACGTTTCTATTTTCATTAAATTTCGAAAATTTTTGGAACTTCGCATTATTTTTGTATGCATATCTAGTTCAACAAAATAAAAAAATGTGTGAATGCGAATTGCAGCAGTACAAAAATTGAAAAATTTTATCATCCAAAAACGTGTAAAATCGACTTTTGAATATTCAAAATTTGCGAGTTCTAAATTGCTTGATTTTTAGTTGAAATTTGGAGAAATGGATAAATCCAGAAATTTTCAAATTGATATTTTCAAATTTGAAAAACTATTTATAAAAATTCGAATATTATGAACATTGAAAGTTTGATAACTTATAAATATCTATTCAAAGAATTGAAATTTTCAACTGTTTTATTAACAAAATTGTTTTATGAACATATTGTTTATTTAATAGTTGAATATATTGTTGATTCATTATTTAATTGACAATACGAATTATATTAAGTACTCCCTGGAAAAAAATACATTTTTTTAGGATTACCTAAAAAGTAATGAATTTGTTATAAACTAATTTTGAGTAACAATTCATTATTCATGCAATAACTCAAATTAGCCAGAAAATCAAGAAATTTCTGATAAATATTTTCTAAAAAAATTGCTCTGAACAATTCGTTATTAACGAATTGAAAAAGAATAAGCCATTTCAGCAATCGTAATTGAACGTTATCAAAGCAACAATGAATTTGTTATAAAAAAATTTTTACTAACTATTTATTATTCATGCAATAAACGAAATCAGCCGAAAAATTGAAAATTTTCTCATTAATTTGTTATTAACGAATTATTTACAAAAATAAGCGATTTTAACAAAATACGAATTGAACGTTATCAAAAAGGCAGTACATGTGTCGTAAATTTGGTTAACGACGAATTTCCCACCAAAAATTTATGAATTTTATTTCTTTACAAGTTAGTCAAGTCCAAAAATACTGCAATGTAAGTTAAAAAATTTGGAAACCCATGAAAGCTTCATTTTCCCCCGATTTTCAATAGTATACATTGTACCGAATTAATAACAAAACATTATATCGAATTTGGCGATAAATCAATAATATTGCACGTCCACGTTTTTACATGGACGTTTATGGGCACTTTCAAAACAATGCACCCAGTGTAACGCTCCCGCGCCCGGTAGAGGGCTACGTGTCGATTCTTGAAGATACGTACAGAGCGTATAATAGTATATATTATGTTCCAAAGAGCAAAAAGTTTTTTTGGACGAATGCGAGTTTATATTCCGAGGCGAAGTCGAGGTACTTACTTTATAGCGTACGATACTTTATACACCGAAGGCAATAAAAAGGTTTTCCGGGCCCGAGCAGGCCAATAAAGGACCGTTTATTACACTGAGGTGTATAAAATTTATGAAGTCGCCACTCAACATTTCCAGACTTAGGTTTCAAAGTTTAAAATTGGTGTAAAAGATGGGGAAAATATTTTATCAAAAACTGATAAACATTCACTCTTCCAGATTCAGACAAGAGACTGAGCTCATCAAAGTTAAATCCATCGCGGTGAACGACACAACCACACTATACATAACCGAAAGCGGACAACTCTGGGCAAGCGGGGACCAACCCCAAATAAACATCAACACCACCGATCCCAGAAAAGTCACTTTCTTTGAAGGTCGAATCGTTTCCGAAATATCCTGCGGTTCAAACTTCAACGTAGCTGTCGCCCGAAAATCTCCCAAAAGCGCCAAAGACACGGACAGCGAAAACGACCTCGAGGACGACGTATTCGTCAAATCGTGCCCCCAATGTTTCAGCGCGTTGATCCCGAGCCCGGGAAGCGCCACTTCTTCCGACACGTGCCCAGTGGAACCCAACCCGACCCAGTACAACGACGACCACTCGATTCACTCCACCGGCGCCATCTCCAGCTCCAGCCAAAACGACGACTCCATAAATGAGCCCGAAACGAAAACCCTCGACTCGGACAAGGAGAACAAGAAAAACGTCATGTTCATCAACACCGACGCTGCGAGACAGTTCCTGACAAAACAGTTGTCTTGGATGTCCTCTTACGGTAGCGCCAAGGACGAAGTGTCTCCGGATAATTGCGATAGCAGTCCAACGAACCTCATCAAGCAGAACGTTTCCAACGTAGCTAATTTAGTTTTCGAAGGGGTCAAGACGCTTTCAAGACACGTCAGTGGAAGTTCGGATATGAACGAAGTCGCGGAAGAAATGAGCAGCGAAAGTTTGGAAGAACAAGGAATAGAAGAGTACAAATTGAGGACGCACAGTTTGAGGTGCGAAGAGTTTCCGTGGTCTTCCAGCGCCGGTTCTTCGGAACACGATATATCCGTGCAAGGCTTGAACGAGCGGATCAACGTTTTGGTGCGAAACGGGAACGATTTGTTGGCGACGGAGCTTTGGACTTGGGGAGATGTGAAGTTCGGACAGCTGGGGACTGGGGACGGTGTGAAGAGAGACAGGCCTGTGCTGGTATCGAAGCTGCATTTGACGGGGGTCAAGAAAGTTGTATGCGGTGCTTTTCATACTGTGGCGTTGGCTCTGGATGGCAGGGTGTTTTGTTGGGGCAGGAACGACCACGCGCAGGTGAAGCCGGGTTCAGAGATGGATCAAAGCTCGCCGCAGTTGTACAGTACAAAGTCGAGGGGGACGTGCGTGGCTGCTGGGAGTCGCCATAGCGTGGTTGCGACGAACCATGGTGTTTTTTTGTTGGGAAAGTTTTGGTAAGACTCGGGAATGAGCTAAAATTCGTGAAGTGGGCACCCCAGTTTCCACTCGGTCATGGAATAAAATTCTTCATACAGTAACCGACAGTATTTACCAACAAAAAACACATCGTAGAAGTGTTTTTCGAAATTTTCAATTTGACTATGTTTTTAGAGAGGGTCAATAATTATGACATTTTTAATTGAAAAATTCAAAACGTAAAGAGGATTCAATAGAATTGGATGAAAATTTGCAGTGATGTATTTAAATGGTTACTGATTTTGACGATAATACTCAGAATGAAAAATTTTCAATTTTTCATATCGTTTATAAACTTTTTAATAAACAATTAGCGATTTTTACGTGATCTTCACGCGATAATTAATTGATTTTTAGCTTAACGTGTGACTAAAACGATAAAGATGTACATGCAAAAAGAAATTTTCACCGTTCGGTATTTGTTTTGTCGCAAAAAATTTTGTTGTCGCCGAGCACGCGGAGATTCGTCTCGCGCCCAGCGTGAGCGCCTCTGGAAAATCGATAAATCGCCAAATTATAAGCGTTAAGAAGATCGTTACCTTCGATCACGAAAAAAACAATTTTGAGCCCAACATCTATTCATTCATAAGTAAAAATGAGTAAAATTGATTGTAATTAATTCATGGATAGTTAAACATCGCTGAAATAAAAATTTTTTCCATACACATGATTATTGTTTCCTGTTAGGTATGTTCAACAACTTTGTTCGTTACAATCTCATAATCTCCCGAAAAAATCGTGTACTCTATGGTTTCGCTATCTTCAGAAATGTCTTAAAACTTCTAAAACTCCAAAAGCAATGCTATCTTTAAGGGTTCCAAACATTATAAATAATTAAAAAAATTTAGAAAATTTAGACGAGTTTATAAATATGTCAAAATTCGTAAAATGTATAAATTCAGACCTTTTGAAAATTCGAGCGATTCTAGAAACTTTGTTAACTTCAAAAACTTCAATTGTCCTCAATATGTTATCACGATTTTGGGAATTTCAAAAATTTTAGGAATTGAAAAATTTGTTATGCAACTTTATGATTACGACGGTGTCGAAGAATTAAGAATCATGTTAAGACAAAATCTTAATCGTGTTAAGAATCATGAATGTCGAACGAGTTTTCAGCGTGTCGATAACAGTCACTTAACAACTCCAAATTCTTTTTTTTTTTGAATAGGCCAAAAGGTTTTTTAAGAAATATATATATATATATATATATACGAAAAATCTGTTTTGTTTGAAACAATATTTATTGAAAAATATAAAAAAAATTTTTTTAATGAATGTTTTGAGGATTCGGAATAAATAGAAATAACTTCTTACAATTAATTTTACTCATTTTCACTTATGAATGAATAGATGTTGGGCTCAAAATTGTTTTTTTCTTGATCGAAGGTAACAATCTTCTTAATGCTTATGATTCGGCGGTTTATCGATTTTCCAGAGGCGCTCACGCTGGGCGCGACGAGACGAAGCTCCTCGCGCTCGGCGACAAAAAAATTGTTTGCGACAAAATAAATGCTGAGCTGTGAAAATTAATTTTTGCATGTACTTCTCTATCGTTTTAGGCATACGTCAAGCTAAAAATCAATTAATTGTCGCTTGAAGAACACGTAAAAATCGCTAATTGTTTATTAAAAAGTTTATAAACGATATGAAAAATTGAAAATTTTTATTCTGAGTATTATCGTCAAAATCAGTAACCATTTAACTACATCACTGCAAATTTTCATTCAATTCTATTGAATCCTCTTTACGTTTTGAATTTTTCAATTAAAAATGTCATAATTTTTAACCCTCTCTAAAAACATAGTCAAATTGAAAATTTCGAAAAACCCTTCTAGGATGTGTTTTTTGTTGGTAAATACTGTCGATTACTGTATAAAGAATTTTATTCCATGACCGAGTGGAAAAAAAATGTATTCTTTACACAAGTGAAAAGGTGTTTTTTGGAATTTTTGAAAAATTTTGACAGATAATTGATTGAAACTGGACAGTAATTTTTTTTAATTTTTACTCTCATTTACTCTTGTAAATAACATTATTATAACTGAACAAATATTTAATGTTATTTTACATTTAATGTTAATTACGAAAAAAAAATATATTTCAGGAAGGATAGAAACGTCTTGGAAATTGAAGTACCTGATGGACAGAAATGCATTCCTAGCAACGTCTTCTGCAGTGGTCCATATAGTTGTTTAACGATAGCTGATAAATTCAATAACGACGTATTAGAAGATTTAATGAACGAGCAGATATTTTTGGAAGAAATGATAGTTATATACGTAGATCTCGTGAAGCCATTTAGGAAAAAAGGAGCTGTCTTGAATATATACGAAATGCTCTGTCGAAGTTTCACCGAAGTTATGACTGTTACGGCTCTGAACGTTCTGAGTTTGACGGATTACTATAATCAGATTGGGGAAGCTTACGACGTGACTGTTGTAGCAAATGCAGATGAACTGATTGCAATTTACAAATATTATTTGAACGCTATTTGTAGCGTTATATCCTGCGGGGAAACGAAAAAATTCGAGAAACGTCTTGTTGTGGAAGCACTTCAGCATCCATTTGTTCATTTGGCTAGGTATTTATTTGATGCAATTGGAAAAATGTTAGTTGGAGTATTGTATTTTGATTTTTGTAAAATTTTAATTGTGTTGTATACATTGAAAATTGTTTGGCTATGCTGAAAAACAAAAAAAGGTAATTTTTGGAGTAATTTGAGCATTTGTTTCTGACAATATTGATTAAAAATTTTTTTTCGGGAACAGAAATCCCTAAATTTTTGGAAAACAAAACCTTTTTTTGTCATTCGGAAAAAATGAACAATTTTGTATGTATCGAATTTAATCAAAATTTTTTAGTAATTCTAAAGAAAGGTTCTAAAAAAAAAGAAAAAAAAGGTTCCTTTTTTTGGGAAATGTAGGGGTTTATGTTTCTGAAAAGATTTTTTAATAGATTTTTGTTTTTTCAGTTACAAAGACGTGATCGGAAATTTGATGAGATGTAACGGATCGAAAATGGGAATCGAAAGACTGAAAGAAGCAATGAACAAGTGGGATCAATTGTGCGCAGAACAGACCAAACAAAAAGCTCAGGCGGAAGTTACCAACACCTTTTGGGAGAAATCGGGAAAAATGATCGATTGTTTGAGAACTCCTGAGAGAAGATTGATAAGGGATTCTCGAACTCATCCGATATTCCTTCATAACTCGAGCATGTTCTCGTCGCATTCGTTCATTCTTTTGACTGATGTTTTGGTTCATGTTTGTGGTGGTTCTCATACTGTTCATCCACTGCCGACTGTTTGGGTAGAAGTCATGTCAGATTCCGGTTATTTGCAGGTATATTTGAGTTGAGAATATTCGATTTCTTCAGGATTTCAGAAAAAATATGTACTTGCGAAAAGATTGTTTTTTACTGTAGAAACACTGCAAAATTTATAACTTTCGAAAATTTTCAAACGTTTTTGAATTTTGTATTCTTGTTTTTTGCGGATATTTTCATGTTATAATTATAAAAAAAAATATAAAAATAAAAAAAAAAAAAAAAAAAAAAAAAAAAAAAAAAAAAAAAAAAAAAAAAAAAAAAAAAAAAAAAAAAAAAAAAAAACATACAATTCTTTGAAGTTAGAAAATTTTAGAAACTTTAGCATAATAATAACAAATGTTAAAATTTCCGGACTTTACATCGTCGCTGAGTTGCACAATTATTAATTAACGAATTTGTGAAATGAAAAATTCATAAATATTGAAAATTTTGAAAACTGTAATTTTAGTTTCCGAATTTTCACTTTTTTAAGTTTTTTTTTTTTTTTTTTTTTTTAGTTTTCAAGTTCTCAGATATTCCAATTTGAAATTTTCTAAGTGTCAAGTGTCGCTAATTTCATAGCAATTTTTAAAGTTTAAAATTTTAAAACTGAACGCACTGCATTAATTATTATATTTTATAGAATGCATTATCGATCATCACACCCGAGGAAAATTTTGTACTGTACACTCAGGAATCAGCCGACCGTAACGCGTGGTTTCACGCGCTTCAAAATTCCATTAGAAACAGTTTGCACAAAGCGACTGGTCACAAATTGCCTGCAGTTCGTACAAGTTCATTTTCATTCAGCAAACATCAAGTTTACAAGGACGCAAAATACGCTGGTACCTATTAATTATGCTGCAAATAAGAATTTTTATGAAATATTCTTATTAAGGCTTTTTATAGAAATCACTTACGAAGTTATAAGAAGCAGATTTATTTTATAGTATTAATGAATTGTAAAAAAGGACCAAAAATCCTTTTTTTATTTCCACTTTTCATATCGAACAATATTTTATATGACATCGAAATTTTATAACTTCATATGTTTGAATAATTCATTATTATTGATATAAGGAAATTGGTTGAATGGAAAACCACACAACACTGGAAAATTGGAGTGGCCTGATGGTTCCATATATAATGGCCAATTTTATAAAGGTGTAATCAGTGGCTATGGAAAAATGGAAATACCAAATCAGTACGTTTACGAAGGTTCTTGGAAGGATGGGAAACAAAATGGTTTTGGTACAATGAAGTTCGTTTAATATATATTTTATATTGTTTATCCAGGGTGTCTAGCGATAAAAAAAGTTGGTAAAAACCGATCAATTTGTTGTAAAAACTGAATACGTATTTTCAAATTTCAAAACTTTGAAAATACTTCGAAAAACCAAGTATTTTAACACTTTTGAGAGTTGTGAAAATGTGTAATTATTTCGAAAACCTTCACAGAAAAGCCGAGAAAATTTCGAAATGTTCGAAAAAATTAAAAACCTGAAAACCGTTAAAATTCAGAGACTCCAGGTTATCCAGAAAATTTTGCAAAAGTCCAAAAAAACCCTCAATTTAGGAGACACAGCTGTAATAAATATTGTAGTAAATTTTATAATTGAATTTACTTTACATTTTTTTTATAAATAGCTTCAACGTATTTACTCATAAAATTCGTAATAAATTTCGAACCTTTTCACAGATGCAAAGATAAATTTCAAAATGTGTGAGAATTTTGTATTTTCTGCTTAAAAAAATGAATGAATGATTTAAAAACTAGTAATTGCGAATTGTCTGATCGCTATAGACACGCTGCTTATAATAAAATCAAGTATACATCGTATAAATTAATGTTAAATTAGTGTTAAATTTTTATTTTCATTAGATTCCTGAATGGTGATGTGTATGAAGGATATTTTAAAGATGGTTTACACCATGGCCATGGTATGAAAAAGGAAGGAAATTTCATGGCGTCCGGGGCCACCATGTACATTGGCGAATGGGTCGCTGGTGTTAAGCAAGGGTATGGAATCATGGATGACATAATGAAAGGTATTATTGTTATATATCATAAATTTAGTATGTATGCAGATTATTAGAGAAAAATGAAATAGCCTGGAAAAATCGTGGATTTTTCATTGAATTTTTTCTAGAACTAGGAAAGGTGTTGATTATTGAAAACTGAGAATTTTCTGAAGATTTTCAGAGTGGTACAAATCTTGGAGTTTTTCACAAATTTTATGGATATGTATTTTTTGTCGACTTTTTTTTCAGCATTTTTTACAGTTTTTGCAAAAAACAAAATTGTTCAAAAATTTGAAAAATTGGCGAATAATTTTTCAGTACATTTCAAAATTTTTGAAAATTTAACGAAATACCCATCAATTTTCTAAGATTATTGAAAACTTTTTTTCGTTTTGAAAGATTTTTGGAAAATTGTTTGCACCTTTCTATAATTTTTTTACAAAATTTTGATTGAACCTTTTATTTTTTCTTTATAACTTTGATTGAAGATATATTTTCGAAGATAAAAATATAACATGTTTGTTATTTTCAGGTGAAAAATATTTGGGAATGTGGAATAATAACTCGAAACATGGACGAGGCTTAGTGGTGACAGTGGATGAAATGTATCACGAAGGAGATTTTGTCCAAGATGTTCTTACGGTGTGTTATACTCATGAGAATCACATTTTTCATGTTACATTCAGAAAAAGTACCTTAATAATTTCGATTCTTATAAGAATTTTCAAAATGTAATTACGATTTTTGAATTCCTTGTAAGTTTCACAATTATTACTAAGTTGGATGTGAGAAAAAACTTTTTTACAACGTGATTTTATTTAAAGAATTTCTTTTATACGGTTTTTATAAAGCCAACCTTACCAGACTCATGAATCCTATAAAATTTTGAAATTTCTTATGAGAATCAAAGTCTAATAATTTTTGTATCGAACAGTAATAATGGTGGACAGAAAATTGAAACTTTTGTAACTAAAATTGTCACGAATTCACGAAACTTCATAATGTAGTAATTTAATTACGTCAGTTCATAAATTCAGGAAAAAATTGACCCTAATAGGATAGAAAAATTTTAAGGTAAAAAACAAAGCCTAATATAATAAATAGATATTTTTGTATCAAGGACTTGAGGCGTGGCTTTTGGGACCAAGACGAATGTATGAAGCCAAATCGAGACACGAGGCGCAGCCGAGGGTCGAGAGGCTTCATACATCGTCTTGGCCCAACAAAAAGCACGCCTCGGGTCCGAGGTGCAAACATCGTTTTTTGCAAAAGACGCATTGAATAGGGGCTTCCAGCCTCTGAAAGAGCGCATTGAGAACGTCCATTCACGACACGGTGCACCACGAACCTATAAATGTCAAAACATCGCGAGTTAACAACGCGCATGCGCGTAGGATGAAAGAATCCATATTGTCCCTGTTTTCAGCAGACTTAAGGAACAAAAGTAGGACTTACGAAATAATTGTAAGACTTAAGGAACGATCATATGTACAATAACAAAACGCCAGTTGTAAATGGACGTCCTCAATGCGCTATTTTAGGGGATCGAAGCGTCTATTTAGTGCGTGTTTTGCAAAAAAATATTTAATATCTCGATTTCATAGGGCTATGGAGTGATGGTGTCCGACGACGGCACGCATTACGAAGGCGAATTCAAAGCTGCCGGAGTACTATGCGGCAAAGGGACTTTGACTTTTCGCAGCGGAGACATTCTCGAAGGCAACTTGAGTGGCTCGTGGAACGAGGGTGTCAAAGTCAACGCCACCTTACACCTCAACAAATTTATAGACAAAACTGCAGTTCCCTCGGTTCCAAAGTACGAAAGTCCATTGATGAGTTTTTTTTTCAGGGAAGATTGACACATGGTTTGAGTTGTCAAAAAATGTTCAGAATTTTACGAAACTTGAATATTTTTTGAAAATGTGAAGAATCTTCAGAATGTCCATTTTTTCTGTGAACTTGATTCTTGAAGATTTTTTTTGTATTTTTAGATGTTAATCTGTTTTTTATGAATTCTAAAAATTGGTTTACAATTTCGAAAAATTTCTGGGGATTCTTCCGAAAATTTTCGTTAAAACCTACAAAAAATGTAGTAGAGTGCTTTTAATCCCTAGGAACTCGATTTTTGTAAAATTCTATAACATTTTATAAGTCCTAATGGAATGTCCGAATTACTTATGAATTTTCTCTTTTTTTAAAAACATTTATAAAGAATTTCTCTCTTCATAAGGTGTCTATAAAATCTATAAAATTGTGTAATTTATGTAAGGCGTCTCAAAATTTTTATGAGAAACTTTATACAAGAATTTAATAGTACATTAAAAACATTTGGAACATACGATACTTTATACATCGAAGGCAATAAAAAAGTTTTTCGGGCCCGAGCAGGCCAATAAACGGTCCTTTATTGGCCTGCTCGGGCCCAAAAAACCTTTTGTATACCTCAATTATCTAAAGTGCGTTATTTACCACATGGACAGCAACGCAAAAATTTCGCATTGTGAACGGCACATGAGGCAACGCGTAAAAACACTTTAGGAGGGCACGTAAGAATGGCAAAAATAAGCAAAAAGTGGCTTTAACGGTAAAAATGTCAAAACGAGAATGGTGGACGTGTGTAGAGGAAGAAAAAGGGTCGATGTTTCCAGCTGACAATTTTGCTAGGAAGGTGATATTTGGCGATGATTGTGACTGGTATATTGCGTTGCGAAATTTATGAACGACTCAACCTAACCTTAGCGCATGTTTTCACCGACTCACAACGCGAAATATTTGCGTTGCTCCGCATGTATTAAATAATGCGCTTAGATAATTTCGGTATAAAAAACTAAATGTTTTTCACGGAGAAAAAGTATGACGTTCAACGGCGGGGTCAATATTTAGGCAATTGAGCGCCGAAGGCGCGATGTTGCTGGAGCAACATAAATGGCATACTTTTACTCCTAGATAAACAAATAGCTATTTATTGCCTTCGGTGTATAAAGTATCGTATATTATATCGTATTATTTCGTATATTACGTATCGTGACTTATACTATTATATTCCTCGGCTTCGCCTCGGAATATAAACTCGCATTTATCCAGAAAAACTTTTTGCCCTTTGGAACATAATATATTATTATAAGGCTTGAAAAATTCTATCAAGACTTATAAAGTGTAACACAATTTTCGAAAAAAATTTTTGAATTCATAGAAAACGTTAACAATAAAAATACAATTGAAAACAGACGACAAAAAAAAATTTTGCCGAATTTTGTCCGAAAAAAAATTGTATGAAGTTACTTTGTACTAAAAAAAACTTGATAAAATTTTGAGATGCCCTTTTTTTTCGATTTTTCAAAATTTATCTAAGCTTGCCTCATAAATCATTTTATGAGGCAACTTATGAATTATTACATAAAAATCAGATTTATTAGGAATCTCACACATTATAAAAAATTTTTCGGTATTAACGCATTCTTCGTTATCATCTCATTAAAAATCATTCTTTACCTCTAATTAAACTGTATTATTCTCAGGTCTTTCGGAACACTTTGCGTTTCACCGGACCAAAAATGGAAAGGAATTTTCAGCCAGTGTTACCAGCAACTTGGTATTCAGGAACCTATTGGAAAAATAGTTGCTTCTCCAAAAGGCGCGAATGAAGAGACGAAAAAACTTTGGCAAAATGTCGCAGTTGTTATAACCAAATCCAGCGAATCAAATGATCAACTCAACAGAATTCTTTGTTTCGGAAAAAACGAGCTCACTTCGCAAGTTTACGAGCACATTCACAAGTACTTGATGAAGGCATTCGAGAGTTCACATCATCCCCTAGGCGAATAACTTTTATTTTCCTGTTCAATTATTATGTAAAAAATACTCATTGTAAAAATTGTTTAAAATTTATTAAAAATATTATTTCAATTGAAATAATTAAATTCAAAACGAAGTGCTAAAATTTTTTCGAGTAAGGTTTAAATGTTTTTTTTTTCTAATTACGATTTGTTGATGTTGACAAAAATTGTCTACAAATATTTGGAAAAACTAGAAATAAAAAAGGTTACTTTATAAGATTTTTGTAGACAGCGAATTTCTTGTAAGGTTTTTTGAAAAGAGTTAAAGGATTCAAAATAATGAAAGATAATTTTACAGGTATGCTATTGAATGAACTCGCAACTGTGTACACGTCAAGTTATGGCGGTGTTCGAGTGCATCCGCTACTCTTAAATAATGCCGTGGTCGAACTGCAGAATTTGACCTCTCGAGTTTACGAAATTGTAACGCAATTTTTTCCGGCTCTACCACCGAATGGCGAAGAAATAGTATTAGTGAAAGATGGACAAAAAGATAGGTAATTTCAAAAATGTCTATATTTGAACTGTATCGACTTCCTCGTAACTTTGATTCTTATGAATTTACAAAATTGGAATTCAAAAATCGGATGAGTGTATGATTTTTTGATTCTGTTTAAGATTTTATTTTCTTATATTGACCTTATAAAAATCTTATAAGCTTCACGATTGTTTTAAGGTTGAGGTACCAAAAACCTGTACTGTACACAACAAATTTTTTTATTCTATTTATTCTAAGTAATTGTTTTTTGATCCATTTTTTCAACTTCAGACGAAATCGAAATTTTATAAGGAATCGTGAATTAAGTATGATTCTAAGAATTCTCATAAGATTCAGATGATTAGGTGCATAACATTCATTACTTTCATCAATTATTTTTTTTTTTTTTTACATAAATTTTCGTCAATGTTAAAATATTGATAGAATATTTTGTCAAATCGTAAAGAAATCGTTATTGATAAAAATTGCTCAAAAATTATTAAATCGAAAAATGCTACAAGAACAAAAAAGACTCGAAAATTTTGAAATTCCACAACATTGTTGACAATTTTCACGCAAATTTTAAAAATTTCATTATTATTGTCATAAGTATAATCATAATGAAAGTCTTTGTGTATTTCTCAGTGAAATCATCAACGCCACGACCATACTTTATCCAATTCTGCTTCCTCGTGTCCACTCGTCTTTGTTCGTGCTATACGCCCTTCACAACATGAAAAAAGACGAAGCTTATTGGGAGAGACTATTAAAGTGGAACAAACAACCGGATATTACATTAATGACGATATTTGGCGTCGATGAGTAATTATCATTACTCTCATTCAATTGCTAAGCTACCCTCGTAACTCTATAGACTATGTGCATTTTAGAATTTTCGATCGCAGCTCTCGCAGCGGCACTCCCGAAAACAAATGCAGGATAAACCATGCATTGGCTAGCATTGACGTTTATGTGAATTCATATGGATTTACGAGTTTGTTCGTTTCAAAAGTAGCAAAAGTTCACAATTCGAAAAGTTTACGATTCTCAGATTTCTCAAGCACTCGAACTCCATAATTTCTAGGAGTTTTTGAATTTCTGAAATCCAAAAACTTAATAAGTTTTGAAAGATTTGAAAAAATACTTTGAAACTCCACATTTCTCAAAAATTATTGACAACTCGAAAATTTTACAATACTTTGAAAGTTTTTTAAATTGATGATTCTTATTTCAAAACTCACGAAGTTCAAAATGCCAATCAGTTCTAGATTTTGAAAACTTCACAATATTCAGAATACTCCAAAACTTCAAAAACCCATATAACTTGTCTATTTCTTCTAAACTTTCTTATTTTGAAACTTGAGAATTCTTAAAAAGTTCCGAATTTTCGAAATTCTAAAACTTGACAAGTTTCTGACATCCAAAAATAACAAAATGTTACCATTGGAAAAGTTAACGATTTCCCGAAATTCTCCAAAACTTCAAAATCCCATACACTAAAAAATTTCAGAACTTTCTTAAGCTGTATAACTTTGACAGACTTTTAAACATCAAAATTTGTACATTTCCAAAACTCGACGAATTTTAAACTACGATAAATTAGAATACTCAATAATAATTTTGGAAAATGTTCCGGAACTTCTGAATCGTATCATTTGAAAATTAGAAATTCTAATAACTTGAAAATGTTCGAAACTCAGACATTTTTAAAATTTTCGGAATTTCTGAATTTAAAAATAAAAATATAAAAACATATTTTTGAAAGGACACAAAGTTAAACAAATTTCCGAAAAACTTCAAGATTTTCAAGCTTATCAAAAAATTAAAAATTTTCAAGAACTCGAGTTTCTCAAAATTTTCAAAAAACACACAATTTTTCGATTTTTGTGAAAAACATCGAATTTTCACAATGAAAAGAAATGGAATTTTTTTTTTCCGAAAACTAACTATTTTAGAAATTTGCACAAAACTATGAATGTTGAATTCTTTGATTAACTTGAAATATTCGAATTTTCAGAAAGACTTAGAATTCGCTAATCTGTTATATAACTACAAATTTCCGAATTTCCGGAAAACTTGAAATTTTTTCATTGAAAAAATTGAAGTTGAAGATTGTTTCCAAATTCCAGAAACCAACAATTTTCAAAATGTTTATGAAACTCTAAATTTCACATTTTTCTAAAAACCCGTAGTGTTTAAATTTTCAGAAAAACTAAAATTCGCAAATCTGCTATAAAACCAAAAATTTTCGAATTTCCAAAAAACTTGGAATTTTTTTATTGAAATAAACTCAAAACTTACAAATGTTTCTGAAATCTGACAATTTCTAAAATCTTTCAGAAAACATGATATTTTTAATTTTAAAGTCCGAATAAACGTTGAATTGAAAAATTCTAAGAAACTCAGAACAGCCGAATTTTGTAGAAGTCGAATTTGGCAAAAAACGATTAAAATACAGTCATCAAAGATTGTAAATGAGCACATTGAGATTGTACTAAATGCAAGTATAATTAATTTTTTTCGATAAACGCTCTAAAATTAATTTTAAAATCCAAAAACTGAAAATTAAATTTATAATATTTCGCACATTTTCGAAATTCAAATAATCAGAATTCGGAATGTCCGTAATTTTGGATATTAAGATGATGAACTTATCAATTAAAATTATATAACTTGATATGGAAATTTTTTTTCATCTCAAAATTTTTGAATTCGGAAATTACTGAATCATAAGATGATTCAAGGTAATCAATCCGAAAATCTGGAAAAAACGAAATTTGAAAAAATTTTCTAAATTTCCAAATTTAAAAATTAGAAAATATTTGAATTTAGAAATTCTCCAAATTTCAGAATGATTCGAGTCTAGAAATTTCAAATTTTTGAATCCTGAAGTAAGAAAATTTTAAATTTGTTATGAATTTCTAAAATTTGAAATTTCCGAAAATATATACGATTCTTCGAAAAATACTTTTTTCGCCTATCCTGAAAAAAAAAAGAAAAAAAAATTCTTCAACAGACAAAACTCATGTTTTTTACTTAGTTTTTTTCATGATAAAGTCGCATAAATTCCGCCTGTTGACACAATAAAAAATTCACGACCAAAAACGATTATTTTCGCAGAAAATTGTTTTTTGTCCGGAATTCGTATACATCCACATGTATTCTTAATTTTTATCCTCCATATTTTATTCTAACGCTGGGCGCCAGGCGGCAGAACCGTCATCAAATGCACATAGTCTATACCTTTATAAAATTTCCAAAAATCTTGCGAGATTCCAAAAATTCCTAACAAGGTTCTTCATTTCTTATGAGGCACGTTATACAACCTTATATCTTCCCCGAAAAGTTGTAAGGTGACCTTATAACTCATTGAAGAACTCACAAAAAATTTATGGAATGTTATACATTTTTTAAGAATCTCATGAGGATCGAAGTTTCAAGGGTAATGCAGACTTTTCGATTGCATAACAAAAAATTGTTCAATTTCAGACAGTTGTACAAAAATGCTAGCGTGAACAAGGAGCCTTATTTCACCGATGCCATAGAAATGTTGCAACAGCTCAAGACGACGTTTTCACCTCTGGAGAAATTAGTCGTTATCAAAAAGACATTTGGAAAAATAATACAAGTTAGTTGGCATTCGTGAATTTGAGAAAAATAATTGAGATTATTTAGGAAGATCAATCTGCGAAATGAAAATTTTTTATAATTAATGATTTTTTTCAGACAGTACAAAAGCATTTAGGCTCTGATTACGTGGTCTCGATGGATGACTTGTTTCCTGTATTCTACTTTATTGTAGTGCGAGCAAGTGTGCTACAGCTGGGTAGCGAAATACATTTCATTGATGATTTCATGGAGCACTACATAAGACACGGTGAACTTGATCATATGTTCACTTCCCTCAAGGTTCGTTATTTTATTTATAATGGCGTTTCAAAATTTTATCAAAATACCATGCAAGAGTTCTCACAGAATTATTTAAAACTGACATGTAATTATTGTTTTACAGGCATGTTACTGTCATATTCTCCAAGAAAAAATGACATCAGAGTATTAATTATTCAAAGAAAGATGAATGAGCTTATTTCGACGCTTCTGAGCTGTTAAGTGGGCTAATGTTTTAAATGCGAAAACAAAAGCTGAAAACTACAAATTGGAAAGCCAGCGTTTGAAATGTTTGTAACAATTTGAAATGTAGAACCTATTTATTTCGAAACGACACCTCGTTTGCACTTGGACTCGCTCAGAAGCATCGATTTAAATTGAAATCAGGTCATATTTTTACACATTGACGTGAAACTGTGAATGCATATTTATTTATACGTAAAACTCCAAAGTTGATTTTATCTGATTGCAAAGATATGTATGCATATCATAGTTTACAATACGGAAGTGTTATTCTGTAGCAATATTTAATTCATACGTATTAGTGATATTATTTTCGAATCGTTGTTTATTGTAAATAAGTGATACGAGGTATTGTTACTTTTTCAAGTTAAACTTGAAGAAATCTTATTTCCCTTCGATGTATTGTATTGTATGTGCCATAGGGCAACGTTGTTTCAAATTCCTTCGATTGTAATTGATATATTGCGGTCAGATGCCCTCGTCTAAAAAATGGAACAGTTGGATCTAAAGTTGTGAAAATGAAAAAGTAGAAAAGAGCTTGACAGTTGAAAAGTTTTCTGAAAATTGTAAGTACTAAAACTCAGTCATCAAAATTTGAAAAATGAGTAATTCGGAGATTTAAGGAACTTCAAAAAAACTTTCGACTTCAAAAGTATTCATTTCAAGATCATGAGTTTGAATAATTTTCATTCTGAAATTTGGCATTCCAGAAACTTGGAAATTCGAAAATTTTTTGACTGCACGTATTACGAAATCAGTAGATTACAGACGTACGGTAATTTGACTAACCTTTTAGGATGAAATTATAAAATCTTGAAAATTGCAGAGTTACGATAAATATGATACGATGTTTGAGACCCACCTCGATCGTTTTTTTTTCCCATTTATAATATAATCTGATATGATCTTAGATCTTTGAATCTGTTTTAGAGGGGCTGGTAAAATTGATGAGTTTGGAGTTTGCGTACAAACGTTGCATGTAAAAGTTCCGAATCGGAACTTCCGATGATTGCATTTGTTCCAAAATCTGCCTCTAGAGGCGCTGGTTGTAATATCAACGCGGACTCTCTGCCCCCGGACTCGCTGGCATTACCCAGAATTTTGATAGTTCCAAAATCTAGCGTTCCTATGAACAGAGTCCCTATAGAATACAGAGTCTGGCTATCTGCAATGTGTTAGTGTGTACGTGTCGATCGCTCGACCCAAAATGGCGGCGGCAGGCACACGTACATTCGACACGTACGTACAATCGCTTCCTCCGATTGGCGGAGCTGCCATTTTGGGTCACGCTTTGAAACCAGCCAATCAAACAGTTACAGCCGATAGCCAAACTCTCTATAGGAACTCTAAAATAGAGAGTTTGGCGATCTATGAATGTGTTAGTGTGTACATGTCCTCGTGGGATCCAAAATAGTGGCGGCAGACACACATGCATGCGACACATACATACAATCGCTTCTTCCTACTGGAGCAGCCATTCGGGACCCCACTTTAGAGGTAGCCAATCAAAAAGTTGTGCAGAGATCGCCAAACTCTCTATTTCTAGGAACCCTACTGGGGTAATGCCAGCGAGTCCGAGAATATTTTGTCCGGGGCCAGAGAGCCCGGGATTATTCAGTCCGGCGATTTTCTCGACAGCCCGGCAAGGCGTGAACTGCTGTGGCTTGTACTCAAAAGGGTTCCGATACTAAGGACCCTAAAATTTCCTAGGGCGGGAATTTTGAAATTATGAATGCAGTATATCTATATATATGCTATTTGAAATTTCCCGCCCAAGGGAATTTTAGGGTCCTTAGTATCGGATGCCTTTTGAGTACAAGCCACGGCTGTTCACGCCTTGCCAGGCTTTCTATAAAATCGCCGGACTGAATAATCCCGGACTCTCTGGCCCCGGACAAAATATTCCCGGACTCGCTGGCATTACCTCATCACTCATCATGGTGCTACCATCGATATTTCTATCAGCGCCTCTAGTGACGAATTTCGAAACTAATGTAGCGGTAAATTCAAAAAAGAATTGAGAATGAAGCTTCTATGGAAATCAGATCTCGTAACAACCAAAATATTGCTCCCATTGTGAACAAATCAATTGATTTTCTAAGAAAATTTTAAATTTCACATGGACCGCAGACATTATCTTCAAAAACAATCAGGGAGAATTGTTTGACAAATTTCTTTTGAATCGATTACGAGCTTCCTGCTTTTTTTGAACATCATAAAACAGGTCAAACCCAACACATCAATCGAATTCACCTATTTATTAGAACCACTAAATACATCAATCTTTTGTCTATAAAAGGTGCGTGAGATATGCATTACATAGTGCTCAATTCAACGTTTGGTTACAATACAAATACGCAACATGATTCCAAGGATCTCATACTTTTGTTTTGATACTTTTCGACATAAAAACCAACTAGAAATTCACAAAAAAGCCACGGAATTTTATTCTACTCTATAATACCCAAAAATGAAAACTGAACGTCATTTTTTGATCCCTTACATCATTTTTTGATTTTGGTTAGAATGTACCTAAAAAAATTAGACATTTTTCCTTCATCACCGCCCAGAATTTTAAAATTAATGATATCAAAAATATAAAAATTGTAATACAAATATTAAACAATAAATTAATAATCAAAAAGTACCTCACGTATGAACTTGAAAAAATTCATTATTTATACTCATTCAATGCAAAAGGAGTTTCAAAGTTTCGACAACTTCGAATCAATTATAACAAATATGTACAATCGATTCCATGCATGCTTAAGCAATTCTCAAATGCTATTCGTAGACGATGATCGCGCCTTTCTGTAAAAATCGCAATACCTGGCAGAATTCCTGCAATTTTGCGATTTTTACGGAAAGGCGCAGAATCGTCATCTCGAATCGATTTCAATAAAAACATGAATGCTATCGATTGCTCGAAACCAAACTTCCAAAAAAAGTGGACTCATACTCCTGGACGGTGAGTTGTTCGGACCCCAAAAATTTGCAGCCAGTGTATCGAAATTGTTTTATACTACTGATTATACGTTATTAATATCGATCATTGATGATAATGGTTTGTTAACCCCACAATAGTGACGCTAACGATTAAATAGCATTCAGTCCTGCTGATTTGTGTTACTTGGTCTCACAAAAAAAAGAAGAACAAAGAAAAAAATCAAGTCGCGCAAGAACCACGAGTGCCTCGTGAGTCACGATTTCACCAAGCAGCGATATGGTTCAGTGTTGATGCAATGTATACTCGCACACCATGAGAGATCAGCCGAGAGCTCTATATTTTTCACTGACGCTTTATTTTCGGTTTTTTTGTTTTGACTTCAAGCCTTTCCCTTAAATTATGAATGAATTCGAGCCAGACGCACCGTATTAGATCAAATCAGCAACGTTCATCGGCATTTCCTCGATGCTGGTGTTGTAGAACACTTCAATGTCTTTAAGAGTCCGCTTGTCCTCAGACGTCACGAAATTTATTGCCACGCCTTTACGTCCAAAACGGCCACCACGACCAATTCTGTAACATACATCAAAAAAGCATGTTTTTCTAAACAACATTTGCGATGTAAAAAATTATTGTGTAATATAACAGAATGTATTATTCAAAGATCTCGACCATTCAGAAAATAGAAAAAAGATTTTGAAAATTCTAATCGCCTGATTTCTTAATTCAACATACATTTCGATTCCAGAAACAATCAAAATTCTCCTCCACTCTTTTTTCGAAATACAATAAAACACCAAATGAATACATGACCCACCTGTGAATGTAATTTTCACGATTGGAGGGCAAATCGTAATTGATGACTAAAGAAACTTGTTGGACGTCGATACCACGAGCGAGCAAGTCGGTCGTGATGAGG
>JAPYZK010002492.1:0-13905 GCA_030522785.1 Platygaster equestris | reverse complement strand
GCTCACCACTTGCATCGAGAGGGATGGTGACTACGTCGAAAAATAACTTACATATGTACAAGTGTAACCAAGTATGTTTTTGTTTAATTAAATTTTTTTAAACCCTACATAAATTGGGTACACTTAATTTCTGGACGTGCCTCGTAGGACTTTTTTTATGGCTAATTTTGTCTGTTGTTCTTTTTTTATCCTTGCCGAAACTTACTGGGTGGGAAGATTCAAAGAAAATTGCGTTAATTTCGTAAATCAACCTCGACCTAAGTTCAAGTTAAAATGGTTTCACATCCTATGAGGGTATCGATATAGTCACTGAAAATATTTTTTGTATCCTGGCCAAAATTAATTCATTAATATTCTAAGGAAATAAGTTGTTATCCGGGGACTTAAATTCAATTAAATAATTACCAAATTACATTTTTGTTATTTTCATTATCTTGGCTAATCAATATAATTAATTTAGATTTATGGCAGTAATAAAATTCAAGGACTGGAGTGACTAATTTATCGTATATCGTTTATTTGTGAAGTATCGCTGACCAAGGTTCAATAAAATTTTCCGTCATTTATCCTAGCATCGTTTTCTCGTAATTGTAATTATTCTGGCAGAGTCTTTTTGATCAAAATAAAGGATTCTAGGGTTTTATATGAATTAGAATTTTCCGGGGCTGAAAGTGTATCTCACGTCATTTTGCTGTTTCTCGTCGAGAACCTTACACTTCGTATTCCGTGTTACTTGACCAGGTAACGTTGACATGAAATCAATCACGTTTTTTATCCTGGCTAAATGACGAATTAGAATACCATAAGTTGAAACTGTACGAATTAGAATACCGTGAGTTATTACTGGCAGAAATCTCGTCAGCTTGAACTCAATATAGAGGGTTCCTAACTCTGACAAGCATTCCGTTTTTTTTGAAAGCGATAAAATACCGTAACGTCGTGGGCTAGCATTCCCATATCCTGGCAAGGGTAGAGAAAATGTTTTTTTTCAATAACCTCTTGGGATCCTGGTAGGAAAAGACTTTATTGGCTTACGTTATAGGTTAAGATTAATTTCGTCCAATACTTATTGGACTTGACGGACATTTGAGATGTTTTTTTTCTTTGACGAAGTAACTATTAGGACCCAACCCTTGAGTGAGTATGTATGAACGTATGAGTTTGGATTCCGTTCTCTCTGTTTGTTTACCAAATCGGAATATTTTTGATGAAAACCCTGGGGAAGACCCCCCCTCTCATTTATTGTGGAACGGTAAAATTTTCACCGTTGGAAAGATTTTTTTTTTTATCACAAACGGACTTCCTGTTCAATCTCGTTATATTTCTGATTGATCGATATCGTGAGCTTTGTTTTTAAGGATTGAAAAAAAAAAAATCATAGCTTATGAGTAGGGGTATAAGTCAAACTTTTAGTCCTGATCTGGTCTTCTGAAACGAGCTGAGTGAAACTCTTTCATTGTTTTGTATTTTCGTGTTCAAACGCAGCTAAGGTGCGATTTCGGGAAGACTCGCCCGGTAAATCCGCTAGTTTTGAGGTTCACGATAGATGGATTCTAAGTATGTAGTTTTGTGAGTGAGCGGTCGTTGGATCATTGAGAAAATTTTAAGAAGATTTTAGAGGTATGATTTTGATTTGAGTTAAGGATTCATGTACTGTTTTAGTCTTATCTTAGAAGTTACTTTTGTAAGGAATTTTGATTTTTGGAATCTCGAGAAAGAGTAAAATATCGGTTTGTTTGGAGAGTTTCTGAATTTTTAACTTATGGAATATTATAAATGATGGAAAATCTGATCTGGTCCTATTCCGCGAGTCCGAAATTGGACATCTTGTTTCCCGTACTACGATCGAAAAATTCCGTTCCCGACGCATCTGTGAACATCTTGGGCGACAATTCCCCAAGAAAGCTATCCAATAGGGAATTTGTGGGCAAGTAAGCTTCATGGTTGCCGGGGGTGGACGCCCCGGTGAAAGGACACAGGACTATAAGTCGACTCCATAGGTGGCCTCTCTTTGCGCCATTCACACTAGCTCTGGGCGTCGAAAGGGTTAGAGGCCCTATTTACACTGTCCTGAGGAACCTCAGACGTAAGGGCGAACCAGGAGGCAGTGGAAATTCCGGAAAGAAACCAAGTCCACGTCGGAACAACAGGAATAACGTTCTAGAAACATCTCAACGCGAGTCGTTCTGCGCAGGCGCGCGGAGTGGATATCGTGGCGCTCGGCTCGACGGAAGCCGGCACAAAGCGCGACACTCGCATCACTTCGGCTCGGGGCTTCGCCAAGGGTGGCTGCGCGACGTAGCGCCCTGCTCTCGACCTTGCACTGCGGCGTAGAGGACGTCTTGGCTCGTGGAGGAGGGCCGGACCGAGGACTCAAAATTTCGAATCAGGTATGTTAGGAAAAGAGAAAGAAAAATCCGCGAAAATGTTGTAAAGTAATTTTTCGAGATTTCATTCCGTTTGTTTTAGAAAAATGTATGTTTGGTTGGATGCGTGTGTAAACGTATGTAAAATGGCTATTGTGGTAGCCATGTTGAAATAGGGTTACCGTGGCGAGTCACCGTCGAGGTTCCGAGTAGAGTCGAAAAATGAGGTAGGCTAAGTTCTGGAATAATGGAATTTTGGACGCGTGGTGATTGTTTTTGTGATAATTAAGAGATTTCCGTTGTCTTATCGTGTGGGGATTCGAGGGTTGGGGTTTCGACACGTGACTTTTCTGGTTGATGAAATTTTTGGTTCAAAGTAAGTTTTTTTTGGGATTATTTTCGGCCAGGTTGAGGGGTCGAAAATCTTCGATTCTGGATCTATTCATGACGATTACCCGGAGGGCGATATGCACCGGAAATCAAATCTTGTTCTTGATGATTACCCGGAGGGCGATAGGCACCGGGAATCAAATATTGTTGTTGACGTTTAACCGGAGGGCGATATGCACCGGGAATCGAATCTTGTTCTTGATGATTACCCGGAGGGCGATAGGCACCGGGAATCGAAAATTGTTCTTGACGATTACCCGAAGGGCGATATGCACCGGGAATCGAATATTTTTATTGGCGATGAACCCGTAGGGCGATATGCACTGGAAATAAAGTATTATTCTTGACGATGAACCCGGAGGGCGACATGCACCGGACCTTTTTTCGGGGGTTAAATATAGAGGTTTTGGATTTTCTTGTTTGAGTTTTGTAGAGTTTCGTGGCCGTGTCGAAGCTTGGAAACTCCGTGCCCCGTAGCTATATAAATTTATCTGCCTCGAAGATCTTTGGTTTCGTTCGAAAGATAGAATTTTTTAGATTTTGTAATTTGTGTGAGAAACTTGAATGATTGAGTGTATTAATATACAGGGCGTTGCCTTTATAACTGTCGGGTCTTTTAATTAAAAACGATCCCTTTCCTGGAATTATTCTTGTTGTCGTTCCATTGCGAAAAGGGGAACACCGTTTCAACCGGATGAGAGTCGTTTTCGGAAGTTTTTGATGTCTTTTCTTTTGTTTTTGGTCGTATATTTCTTGATGTGGTCAAATTCAGTTTGACTTGGCGATCCTGCGGACCTTTTCTGGATATTTGGCGAGGTAAGTTTCATTTGGGCTGGTGTTGGTGTATATTTCTGTTTTTTTTTTTTCGGTTGAGTTTCAGGGACTCGGCGACTCGTCACCGGTGGCGAGAGAAGCGGTTTGGGTGGAATTTATTCCGAGTAAATGTAAGGTGCCCCCAAATTTTTAACGTTACAGCTCAAATTTATATATTACTTCCTTCTATATACAGTGCCGTAGTCACATGTGTTATATATTAATTTTCATTATCCGTTAAGTAGTTATTTTTTAAATGGTAAAGAGATGACACACGAAAAAATACATGAATATCGAGACATTCTTAGAAAAAAGAAAAAAAAATCAAGCCACAAGACCCCCTTCATTATCCTTGTCGTCATCTTCTGGTTGAAGATTTTTAAATTTGTTGTAATTATAGTCTCCGTCTACAAACGCCTACAAGTATTTTAGAATTCCGCGCCTTTTGCGCAGCAGTCGCCCTCCACGTTAACCTCGTTTCCCTCGTCCTGGAAAGGAATAATTCCAATAATAAAATTATTGAAACTATTCTAGCAAAAAAAAATGGAACACAAAATTACGACTCTTTATAATATGACGATAAATAATTTGTGCTTTAAATGCTGAAAAACTGTATATTGTAACTTATGGAAAAAAAGTTTTTATATTGTCATTTTGGTTACACAAATTTTCTCCATTATTATTGTTATAAAATTTTATATTATTTTGAATTTATGTGATCGTAGAAATGTATGTAGATTCCGAATAATTATGTATTTGTTTTTTTTTGGGGGAAATTAGTATAACATATATATTCTGTTCCACAATATCATCCATATATCCTATATTATATTCAAATATTAGCTTTTTACGTTAAAAAAAGTATTCCAAATTTCACGCTTATTTTTAAAAATAGTTTCATAACCACGAGCGTTTCCTCGTCCTGCAGGTCCAGTTACACGTCCAACTCTAGCTATTCGTTGAGAAGAAAGTTGAGCAGCCGGTGCTATAGGCTTGGGATGTTGCGGCATGAGTTCGGCAGCCGCCGAACCCATGAAAACGAAAATGTTTGTCGTAAGAATAAAATTTTTTCCAAATCCACCTTCTAACAATTATCGAATTTAGAAGTCAAATTTTGCAAAAGTAGTCGATATTTCATTAAAATTATGAATACATTTTGGAATATCAAAAATAATAATTTTAGTAATTTCCAAAAAAAATTTTAAATCGTAATATTCATTCACAAATTTTCAATGATTTCAAGTAAATAATTTTAAAGTCGAAAGTTTCGAACAAATATTAATATCGTATTTTCATTTCATCTCATTTTCAAGGTCTATGGAAAAATATGTTTTTGGCAATGGATTTTGTGAATATGTGAATATTTCTGTCTATAAGAGTATTTTATGAATATAATCAAACTTTACCAAAAAATTTCCAATAAACAAAATATTTCTAATAAAAGTGAAATAAACGGATAATTCTAGATTTGTATACAGTAATTATCCAACTCTGAATGATTTGAAAAAAGGAATTGGTGTTTCGTTCGAATTCTTAAAAATTCTCGTTCATAATCCCGTCAATTTTTTGATTGACAATCGTCAGGTTTTAAATTTTGACATTTTTTTATCTTGAATAATGATCGTTTCTAGTTTTATTTTACATTTGGAGTTGACAACATTCATGATGATAAAAATCATTATTAGTACCTTATTATTTATTATTCATCAACGGGTATAGCTCAATAAAATTGATGAATAAAATGATAATATGAACAATAATAGAGTAAAAATTGATAAATATTAAACTAAAAAAAAGTAATCTCAAGCTTTCGTAATTTGAAAAAAGGAAAAAGGCTGATCTGGCTGATGGTTCATAATAATTGTTCATTTTTATAGAAAATAACATTGAAAAAACTTACATCTTTATCGAAATTGTTAAAAGACAAAAATGACTTTTTGTTCATCAAGGTCATGCATTCAAATGAAGAGAACAAAAGCGAGGGGTATATATAGAGGTGAAACTCGTTCCACATACTTTTTTTTGGCCTTGATTAGTTTTAAAAATTGTCTATAACTCTTATTTCCATTTTCTTTCTATCATAGTGAGGTCCTTGAGAACATTAATATCATTGTTCTGAGAAGATGCACTAGTTCTTTTCCTTTACGTGCTTTTTTGCTTTCATTGTTTATGTTGATCATTTTTGCCCTCCTTTTAATACAACATCATAAAAAAATGCCCTTACCACATCGTTGTCGGATTTAGACGAAATGTTGAAATAATGAAATTTAACGGCGAATAACTTTGAATTACTTATATTGCGGCCAGTGACGTAGGGATCGGTTATAACAAGAAAAGACAAAGAGTCGTTACAATCGTATGATTTCCGGCGTCACAACGTTGCCGAAACGGTTTCATTCAGTAAGTTCATTTTGGGTAGTGGGTACCTACCTGGTAGGTATCCGGTTCTAGAGACCTTACTTTCCCTAAGGCGGGAAATTTGGAATCGCATGTTTCTAGCTATACTGCATTCATAATTTCAAATTTCACGCCCTCTAGAGTCCCTAGTACCGGATACCTACCGGGTAGGTACGAAAACATGTATGTGACTCATGTCTTCGGTTTTTTTCTTCTATATCATATAGAAACGCGACCATAAAGTTGCGGATTAGCACACACATGTAATCTAGCCATAATAATTGACAATCGTCATTGATGCTTGATTGTCGTTGCCGTTCGTTGCATTTGCTTATTTACAAGAGTTCATTTCATTTAGCGTTGTTAATTTAGGTCCTGCAAGTTAATATGTCAGAAAGAGCAGCAACAACAAATAAAACTCCGACACACTTTGTTGTGTCGCAGAATTTGGAAAATATACTGCTTTTGAGCGAGGGCCGTTACTAATAAAAGTGTATCAATTGATGAAATAATAATATCGATTCATGCAAACATCGACCTTATTACAATACCGCACGTAAGCTACCTGTTTTGTTGCTTATTTTTTCGAATTGTTAGCAGGCTTTATGTTCTAAAATTCTCTTTTCGTATACCATTTGTAGATGAAGGAACATAGAAATTGTTTGGAAAACTGTATTTTAATCATGGGTGAATTTTTGTTTTTAAATTCATTAGAGCTTTTTTTCAACTGTACAGCATAATGCGTCACTTTAACTAAAAGGATGCAATATTGATAAGTTACAATTGTATTACGGATTCCCCAAACATGAAAATAAGTTCGCGTAGTTATTTCAGGTATTAACAATATGCATCTAAAGTTAAATTTTTTTTTTTTTTTTTTTTTATTAGTTCTCGGCACTCAGCCTATATTAGGCTACGAGGCGATCCCACCTAATTTTTGACTTCTCCATTCTTTTTCCGGATTCATATTTTCCCTGAAACTGTTATGTCGTTACTGGCCGATCATCTCCTATTCATCGACTTTAGTATTTACGTCGACTTGGGATATTTCCCACCATCAACCCACAAGGGAATACCATGTCAAACCCCGCTGCAAAGTCGTCGGACTTATCAATCGAACCTTTATGTAGCCACTACCATGGTGATTACACACCACCAACAGGAGGATTCAATCCTCGTCCTAAAAGCCACCGTTGTTTTTGCTCCACTCGGGACTCGCTAAGCGGTCACCCATCCAAGAACTAGAATGAGTCACCGCCGCCTGACTTTAACGATCAAACGGCGATCTCGAGTGACCCAACACCTCGGGGCCCCTCATCTTCAGTTAATTATTATTTCAAGTTACACCTCAACAAAAAATTATCGAATCCGGCCTCTGAATGTTTAAATTGTTGATGATTATTCGAGACAGCTGAAAAATATGTCATCACTAATTGAAGGGCCAATATTCAAAATGACGTAACTAACATTTGCTGTATAGCTTATGTTCACATATAATTTTATGATAAAATTACCTTTCTCGCAAACATGAGTTATGCTATTTCCATTCTTTGCTCTCTAATTGCATATCTCATTAATAAAATACATAACATTCGTCTGATGCTTTGTTAACGTTTTTATCAGCTGAAAAATACAAGATAAGTGCCCCAACCTTCCAAGGTTAATGCAGTTGGGTAGAAAATTTATGAAGATAGAAAAAAAGTATCTGCACTATTTTCGCACAATCAATCGCTAGTTTTTATCTTTTAATATAGTTTTAGGTAAAATTCTATAAGAATAATTATTAAATTCAGTTCGAATTCTCATTTTATACATGTCATAGTGCACGTTGATAATAACATTTTATAATTTAGTTGTTAATACCTAGTTAGATCCTCACAAACCATCATAAGATGACTCATTATCACTTATTTGTAATAAATAACATCTGAATAATGCTTTGTTTGAATTTTTTATACTTTTAATATTGTCACTTTTCTTGACAATTCATTAAGTATCAAAAATGTAAACAAAGTATAATAAAAATGTTATATTTAATTATAAGATGAAATTCAAAATTAAGGGATCAACTTTTGCTATTTAATAATCAATGAACATTTTTTATGAATCGATGTCACATGAATATGAGCTATTTGTATTCAAAAATGTCAAAGTAGCGGCGATATTCGACACTTTTTTTGTTTGGATTCATCTTTTAATGACAAGAAACGAATGATTAATGGTATTACTTGCGCAATATTATACTGCGTGAAATTATTTTTATCTTTGAAGAATTCTGCAACCCAACTGTAACCTGGTAAAATTTCAACAACTCCCAGTAAACTTGTGAGCTCACAGTGAGCTTTAAACCGCCACTCTATGTGAGCTCACAGAAAGCTCTCATGTTAGCTCACCGAAAGCTTACAGTGAGCTCGTTGTGAGCTTACAAATGGTAAAATTCTTGCGTACTCACGAAATCGATGATTGTGAGCTCACTGTGAGCTCACATGTAAGCTCCCTGTGAGCTCACAGAGAGTGGCGGTTCTAAGATCACTGTAAGCTCACAGGTTTACTGGGCTTTGTCAAGATAACAATATTCTGATTGTTAAAGATGCAAATAAGTCATTTAATTGATGAGCTGTCGAATGCAGAAAAGAAGGGAGTTGCAGGATGGACCCCCGCCCTCCCACCCCCTTTCTACAGAAATATTTGAAAAAAATTGGATTTGGGTTCAATGAAAGGCTCACGTAGGAGAGGGTTCAGAAGTTCAACCCCTCACGATATTCATGAAATATTTTTAATTTTTGTGAATAATAATCGCTTACTGATATAAGTAAAAAATTTGATCATGGAAAAAATGTGTACTTTGAAATCTAGAAGATAAAATATTTGAAACTTATCATTTTTGTCAAATAATGTCAGTTCGAAAAATAAAAGTCTTTCAAATTTTCATATTGGACAGATGACAATTGGGAACGCAGAGCAGATTCTAATTTTGTATCAATTCTGTCACAGATTGGAGAGATTATCAGCAACATAATTCTACACCGTTTACCCTTCCCCTTCCCTTTCTCATTTACGAAAGCTGCCTTGTGCGCTATCAGGCTGCCTTGTGCGCCTTAAACGCTGTTTTTTGCGCCAATTCGTTGCTTTATAAAATCAAATTCCGATTTCAATATATTATTAAGGGATCTTTCTGACTTATCCGAAATTTCATCAAAATTGTGAATATGAAAAAATTCGAGAAGATAAATTTTGTATCGTACCCTCACAAATCTCGAACAAATTTGACTTTTTTTTATATACATATCAAATTTAAAAATAATAAAGCGATTCGGAAATTTGATACCGTATTCCCAAATTTTTCGAATTTTATATGTGGAAGTTTAAAAATTCCGAATCTCCTGAAATCAAAGTTCCCACAATTTCACGTTAGCAATTTTATACATATTTTATAGTTATCTTATATGTAATTATATATTTATCTTATAATCTGCATCTTATATTCATATTCTTTCATACATATTTCATACATATTTTACCTCGAATAAGTAAATTTGATTCAAAAATCCGAAAACTGCATAGTTTCAAATTCCTCATTCTTTATATTAGTTGAAAGAATTTATTCATTTATTAAGAGAATTCTTCGTTAACGAAATATATAATCAACCAACAATCTTCCGGGAACTCTTTCTAATAAACAAAATATTCAATAATTCTTCAAAATTCATACTCATTTCTGAACTTATCCACCAGACACTTGAAAAATTTCCCATGTGCCTTTTTTTTGCATTTAATCATGAATATAATCGCCTTATCGCTGCTCCCTCGGATGCCACGATATCAGAACACCCGTGCACGGTGCATCATGAGTAGCCTTTTGTATTACAATATCGCCACAAGTGCAGCCCGTTATTTTCTCGCAAGATGAGCGTTTCACTTGTGGGACCGATATTGAAACGGAAAACGATCACGGGACGTAACATTAACATTCGCACGAGCGAGTGATTTACATTTTTTTCAGAATCCAAACGCTATTTCTGTACTAACTTGGATGTTGAATTTATACAGGTATCCATCCAAGTGATTTGAAAATAGTTGTATTGCGAGGTGAAAGTCTGTGGCGTTTGGTAATTTGAGCTGATGGAGTTTGAGATGATTCACTTGGGGTGTTTTGTAATATGGATGAAATTACGTAAAGAAGGAAAACTGGAGATTCCTGATGGGATTTCAATTATAGTGTTTTTTTGTTATTTCAAATATTTGCGAAATTAATGGGGACTGGATGCTGAATGTTTTTGGAATTTATATCAGTTGATTGAATTATGTGAACTTTCACAGAATTTTCGGAATTCTGAAGGGAAAATTCCTGGAGCTTTGATAATATCGAAAATTTGCATATCATTTTTGGATGATAGGGGAATGAAAAAATTATTTCGGAATGTAAGATTATGAATTTGCAATCTCTACAGAATTTAGAGATTTTGGAATCTCTTAGAAAATGTGTGTAACTTTCATGGAAAAATATTTATCAACGATTTTGATTTTTTATTTCAGTCGTCAAAGATGCATTCGATCACTTTGATAGGGTAAAACTAGCATTACCACACTTTGTTTTTGAAAGAACATAGTAATAAAAATTTTATTTAGTTTCTGAAATTGCGTGAGCAATTAGAATCGGGCAAGTTACAATCAGTTATGCATTATGAATAAAAGATTTATGATGCATAATCTCACGCGATTTCGTTTCGTTGCGGTCGTTGAAGTTGCATCTTATCACTTGGATCAGGTGTAAGTTAGCATTATCACACCTGGTTAACGAAAAAACATCGTATCAAAAAATTTTTAGTTTCTTAAATGGTGCAACAAATTAGTATCGGGTTAGTTTTGAATAGTTATGCATTATAAATGAAAAGAATTGCCTCATATCGCTGAGATGTCAAAGTTAGTCGCCACTTAGTGCGGAAGTCGAGATTCATGTGATATGACGTCCGCGCAATTTGATGTCAAAAATTACCGAAAAAATTGGAATCTTTCGTGATTTCGATCATAACTAATTTGCGGCAAAAAAGTTACACCACATTTCACTTATGGAAAGTAGAATTAACCATTTGCCAACTGGTGGTAATGCTAACTTGAGTCCAAGTTAGCGCTACCACGCCTTATAAAGGAATAAAAAACGAAAATAACATTTTTCTATCATTTTCGCGTCATAACCAATTCGCAAAAAATAGATTACGCACAATACAGTCGAAATCGCGCAAAATTCAAAGTTTTCATTGGGTGGTAGTGCTAACTTCAATATAAAGTAAGCATTACTATAGCAAAAAAATTAAACAAAATAAAAGTGTGACAAATTTTTAGTTTTCACAAGTCGACAACAAATGAGCGACAATAATTTCACTTTTCGCTAACTCGAAAATCGATAGTGGTAGTGCTAACTTTGAGGAAATTTCAAATTGTGCTCTAGAACAACAGAAACAGGAAGCTCCCCATTTCTGGATTAACGTTGCTTTCAGAATTGATGTCGATCGTTTCAGCACTAATTGACAGTATCATTTAGTGAAGGATAGAAATGACAAAACTGAGTACATTTATAACTCCTTTATTAGGAAATAATTCGATTTGAGATTTACATCAGTTGACCGAATTATGGAATATTACACAATTTTCATAATTCTGATAATTCACGAAATAGAAGGAATTTTTTTGAGTTTAGTTAACAACAAAAAATTCCGACATCATGATAATATTCACATCGAGAATATGTAGAATTCATTCGAAAAGAAAGATTATAAATTTTTAATGTTGGCAGAATTCGAGGTTTTTGGATCTTGAGGAAAATCCATACTTTCTTTTGACTGTGTGGTTCCTCAAAGTTCTTCATCCCAGGAATATCAAAGAATTTTTCATATTGCAGCAATTTGGAATTTTGAAAGTATTTAGACAAGTTTGGTGTTTTTTTGCCAACAAATTCTGAATCACACTAATATTTCAAACAATTCGCGTTAAGCTAAGAATTTCCCGAATTCCGGAAAGTTCCAAATTTCTAACATTCTGTTGAAATTCGTTTTTTAGCAGAATGTTCAAAATTCCATACGATCGCAGAAATTTAAAAAATTGACAAGAACTGTAAAGTGTAGAAAACATCGCAAAAAATAAGTCCGCAGAATTTGGAAAACTCGTGCAAATTCTGAAAATGTTGACCATTCGATAACGAAACAAATTGTACCTTCGTTTATTTCACATATTTGTAAAAATGGCAACCTCTGCAAAAACTGCATTAGATTAACAGACGTTAGGAATTATGCCAAAGAAACTAAAATGAATTCCTTTATATAATAGCAAACGTCCTTCTGCAATTGCGCATACACATTCATTAATAGCTCTGTTCAAGTCGTGACAGCAGTAACGTCGTATAAATGTGTCAATACGAAGAAAAGGGTCAGCAGGTCGAATCTTCGGGCTACTAGCTGTCACCCTACATAGGAAAACGAGTTTAAATTTTGGCAGGGCATCCAAAAATTCTCGGATTAAGTTATCGGTTATCGTCATGCCTGGAATGGTTTTTCGTTATTATTATCTAAGATTCATTATAAGTTCATAATCATATCATTAAGATTCAAAAATTTACCTCGGCAAGTTAGAGATTCGATATTTTTGCAATTCCGAGCAATCGTCATGAGAGAATCGTGGGGTATGATTTCCTCCAAGCCTGTTAATATTTCGAGGTATTTCAAACCTTGCGATAACACATTATTCTCCCAATCTTCACCCTGGATTACACCGTTTCAGATTTTAAGCTTCTGTATAGATGACTCTCGAATTGTACATGTCAGCGTTCCGATAATGGTGCCGAATAGTTCAATCGTTTCGTTTTTTGGCAGGTCATTAAGAACCGATTTTATACCTCTTTGGAGGTGGGATATTCCTCCAAAATGCAATATTCCATTTGTAGAACTCGGAAAGAATGAGGTTCTGCATGAGTCTTGATCTGTTGATCTCACCAGTCAAGGTGATGTCTTTGAGTTTTTTGCAGCAGCGAACGATATCTCTCATTGCGTTATCGGTAACTTGAGTGCCTGGATACGAATAAACATCTAATTTCTCAAGGTTAGAGAAGGCGGTAACTTTTTGTAGTTTAATTGCATTTATTTTATCACATTTCCGTATTAGAAGTCGACGCAGATTTTGATACACTCCTTTATTACAAATTTTGTCAATTCCTATTTCCTTACATTTGAGCGATCGCAATCCAGTCGAAGAGTTCACTAGTGCACTTATTTCATAACCAGTCATTCTCGAGCAACCTTAAAAATATAAAGCAACTTTGATTAATAAAATGTTGTTAATGATACCAAGTATTGAGCATGCAGAGTGACTTCTTCAATTTTGGCACATAATCGGCTAACTAATACGAGTACGTCATCCATCATCTAGACTCGGGAACCCTTGATACACAATTTCACTGAATTCGGCAGCATGGCGATTTTGCGGAAATCAAAAATTTACACTTGGTCTTCAGAACCTTGGGTGTGATTCGTGCAGAGATCGGATATGTTCTCTTTCAAGGTCAGTGCGCTTAATTTCTCACATGCTTTAATTTTCTTTATCAAACGGCTGGTAAAAAGCCGTAAAGAAATTTTCTCGTGCGTAATTGACAATTTTTCCAACGCGGTGGCATACGACAAGAACTGGAATGATGTTCCAGAATTATATTTCGTACAGAGTACAAAGGTTTTTTTCAGATCGTGCCCTTATCATACGTAATTTAAAAGGAAATCTCATTCAATTAGTGTTTCAAAGATCGTATAATACTCATTTTTAATGACTAAGTATCATTCACTCATACTTTGCGAAAATCTGCATCATTTTTGTGGGTCGAATTGATCTTCAATGATGTGATGGTATCCGAAACTGTACCCTATAACACTATTGTTTCTAGTCCTATACTGGCAAT
>JAPYZK010002491.1:0-13907 GCA_030522785.1 Platygaster equestris | reverse complement strand
ATTTTTTGAAATAGTCAAACCGTTAAATTTATACAAAATCTTCAAAATCTTCAAAATTCTCCGTTTTTTTGGTTTATTAGATTCTTCAAGAAATTATAAAGTTTTAGAAATTTTAATGATTTCCGAGATCTCTCGAATTCTCAAAGTTTTTGGAATTTAAAAACTTTCAAAATTACTATAATTAATACAATCACTGAAATCATTGGGATTTTGTGAATTCTCAATTTTTGACATATTTGCAAGTTGTCTGGAGTTACAAAAGTTGGATAATTTTTCGAGACTTTCGTAATCTTCAAAATTTCCAACATTTTCGGTTTTTTCGAATTACTTGAACATTTGAAAATTAACAAAATTTCTAGAATTATAAAAAATTCAAATCTCTGAATTCTCAAAAATTTCATGGTTGTTGGAAATTTCGAACTATTCAAAATTTTCACAATTTTGTCAAAAATTGTAATTTTGAAGTTTCGAATTTTCTAAGTGCACGTAAAACTTTACAGAAATTTGCAAGTTTATATTTAATCTCTAATATTTTAAAGCCCATATTTCTTTCACGCTCAATTTTTTATCACTTTACTTAAAAAAACAATCAATTTTCTTTAAATTTCAGGAGGGGTTTTAACCCCTAAAACAAGCCTCTGCGTTCGCCCATGATCACTAATATCGTAGATTCTCGAAATGGACAATTTGCATGCGACTTATTTAGTAGCGTTCGTTTCATCTCGGACGTTTTCATCGCTTAAGGGTCGCCCTCGAAAGATATCGTAGATACAAAAATAAATAACTATATAGTCTACACGAGTTTTTGCGGTATTTTTTATTTCTACTCGTTATGCGGTCGTGTGGTGTACGAGGTTTTGGTAGACGGCAGTATTCGACTGAAGACCTTTTTTTCGTTGGAATTTTGATTCTTATAAGGTACTACGTTTTCTTACAAGGGTTTCATTTTTTATGAGACGACTTCATAAAATTTTTATAAGTTTAGAGGAAAAATTATGTCCTTATAAGAATTTTACATTTAATTCTTACGATGAAAGTGAATTTTTTATAAGGTCTGGTGATAGCGGTTTTTATGAATTTTCATGTAAAATTCATACCTTTTCAATCAAATTTTTTTTTTATTAAGTCGATTTTATGAAACTTTTATAAAATGTGATTTTATCACGTTAATTCATGATCAAAGATGATCAAATTAATTTACATCAATTCGAGATTTACGAAAAAAATTGTTATACAGTTTTCATAGAATCACTTTATAAAAAATGCACATTTTATACAAATTTTATGAAGTTTTATAAAATCGACCTCGAAAAACGTTAATTTTTTGATATGGACTATTGAATAATTGTGTAAGGTTTTTATAAAAACTAGAATCACTTTCAAGTTCGAATAGTCGAACTTGTAAGTCTTGTATAAAACCGCCTTATGAGAAAAAAAAATTCTTGTATACGAAAATGAGATATTTTTCATAATTTTTTTAGATTCTTATAAGAATCAAAATTTCTTGGGTATGGCGAAGCAGAACCAATTTATGTACAATCATTAATTATTAAATCACAGAAATTCCAACAATGTCAGTGATTTAAAAAATCATAGTCATTTTGGAAATTTTCAAAGTTCCAAAAACCTTGAGAATTTTGAAGATCTCGGAAGTCACTAAAGTTTCTGAAACTTTATAATTTCGTGAAGAATCGGAAACTATTAAAAAATCGGAGCATTTCTAAAATTTTGACAACTTGTAAAATTTCGTCTAGTCCAAAAATGCCAAAAATCATGACATTTTAGAAAATTCGAAGCATTTCTAAAATTTCTAGAATTTCAAAAATTTTTATGCATAGGTATTCAAAGGTTCAAGTATTCCAAAAAATCCGAAAATTTCAAAAATTTTAAAAAATTTTATAAGTTTCGAGAATGTTGAATTTTTCAAAAATTACGAGAATGTATTAAAAATTTTGTAATCACGATGATTTTAAACATTTAAAAAATTCGGAAATTGCCAACATTTTAAAGACTTCAGAAATTTCGAACATCGACGATTTAAAACTTCGAAATTTTAAAAATATTAAATAAATTTCTATGAAAACCACTCCCGAAAATTTTTTTTGCGTCCGCCCCTGTTTTAATTCACTTAAACAATCGAAAACATAATTTTGATACACGAAATCGGTTCCGCTCCCCCAAAAACAAATCTCAACATGACTAACTCAATCTTAGAAAGGCAAATTTTGGCGATCGACTACCACAAAAATCCATCTCAAAAACCGTCGTCGGATACATTGTTCTGCGAACACAAACCAAAACGCACTTCTATCAAAACAGCGAAGAAGAATAATAAACGAGCACGATTGGTCAACAATCGTCAATATGACACTATAGGACCACGTGTCCATCTCTTCATAAACGCGAAACGCTGCAATTTTGTCGTTGAGCGACGGAAAAATCAAATCCCAAAACTGTTCACCAATCCCTAGCAGACATGTTCCGCTGCAAACACAGTGTAAACAGTTTACACGAAAGTCGCGTATATAAACATGTCTCCCAGGGAACCAAATCGCGAATCACGTGTAAATCTACACACGAACGTGAAAAACGGAAGCGCACCTCCGAAAATTCGTAAAAAAGGACTTGTTGCTACGAAAAACCTCTCCGATTTACATATCTACATGACGCGATTTCGTGCCCCTTCGCACTAGGCGGAGATTGTCAACTGTATTTTTTTCCTCATACGAGCGGAGTTTTGAAAATTCGAAAATTTCGTCCGAGTGGAGTGACTCGACCGCGATCCGAGCGATCTTCCGAAATTCTGTACCCTGTAAAAATCGCTCGCTCAGTGCCGTCCGTCCCTCGGCACGAGTTCATTTCCCGGGGTGACAACGACGAGTCGCGGGGGAGCAACGTTGGGCAGTCCGTCGATTATTGCTGAGTTTATCACATATTGCTTTTTCGAATTGTTTTCACTGCAAGCACGTAGCCAGGGAGGGGGCTGAGGAGGCGGAAGCCGTCCACGAAATTCTAGAAAATTTGAAAAATCAAACACATTGCAGAAAAGTATGTTTTGATAAAAATAGTTGAAAATACTGGTTTTCATGAGTGTCAGAGTTTTCGAGAAACTTGATAATTTTTTACTTTTTCAACATTTCAAGATTTTTGACGATTTTGGGAATTTTGAGAGTTTGGAGGATTTGGAGAATTTTAGGTGTTTTTGGAAGTTTGAGAATTTCGAGATTTCGAAATTTTTGGGAGTTTTGGAGTTGTGAACAAGTTTTGAAATTCTAGAACTGCGTAATATTTTCATGATTCTTGAAAACTGAAACTTTTTATACAAATCGAGAAGTTTTTATAAAAATAAAGGTTATACAAAAAAATTCGAAGGCTTTCAATTGTTTTTATAAAAAAACAGATGAACTGTATGAAAATGTTGACAGATTTTATAAAAAAAATATCTTTTTACAAAGTTCCTATAAAACCACTTTATAAAAATCAAAAATTGCACATAACTTTCATAAAATCAACCTTCAAAAAAAAAAAAAAAAACGAATTTTCATAAATAATCCGCTGATTTCACAAAAATTTCGCCTGTTTTTACAAAATCCACAATCACCAGGTTTATTGAACGAATTTCGAGTAAAAATCACCTGAGCCCCCTCCGAACGAAATTCCCGATTACGTCCTCGTTCCACTGTGTCCATCCACATCCTCAAACGTCATCGGTCTCCCCAAAACCACACAAACATTCCTCCACCCAGAGAAACCCTTTCAAAAATCCCGAAACCTCGCGAACCTGAGAGACCAATAACGTTCGAGAGCGTTTCACTGAAGACTACCGTCTCCTTGGTTCTTCCCCACGGCCCCGTGCGAGGTCGGCGAGTTCCTCGGAAAGTTCGAGAAGCTCTTCGTCGGGGAACTCGAAACGACCGAATTCAAGAGAGAATTCCCCTTGTCCCGGGGAAGGGGCGCGGAGCTGATGCTGGACGAGCTGAACCCGGAGTCGCTGGACTTCTCGCTGAGGCAGCCCCGCTGGCTCAAGCTCACGGAGGCGCCGGGTTCGAGAGCGAAATCCCTGCTGCCCCCGACGACGTACTTCATGATCCCCAGCTTGCCGTCGTCGCAGACGTCCTCGATGACGACGTCGCCGAAGCTGCCGCGTTTGGCGATGTAGCGCACGTTGCCGGCGCGCGTCAGCGGGGACTTCTCGAAGGCCGGCTCCTTCTGGACGGGGATGTTGGGGTGGTAGGCGTCGTCCGGGGCGGCTTCCGGGCACTTGCCCTGGGCGGAGAGGTCGAGGTCGTTCTCGCGGGACGGCTTGGAGAGGGACTCCGGGCTGACGGCGCGCTTCGGGAGGTTCTTGTGGGCGTCGTAGCACCCGGAGTCGCGGGGGAACTGGCCCCGGTTGAAGGGCGAGCAGTGCCCGGACAAGGTGCCCGAGGTCAGGGCCAGGCGACCGGGGTCTTCCTCGTCCGAGCTGGTCGCCAGGTCGCCTTCGCTGCCAGCTGGACAATCAAAAGTAGCGGTGTAGTATATTGTGCAACTAGTGGGAGAAAGAGGAGATTCCTCGAGCGTGGAAATTGCCACACTCGCTACGCTCGTGAGGCAATTTACCTAATCCAGAATTAACTCTAGTTAACTGAGTAGTGTTAACGAAAGATCTGTCAAAAAATTGAAAAATGACATTCAGTATAGCTTGTAAATGCTAATGTCTCATTAATTAATATAAAAAATGTTAATTTGATGAACATAAAGATTTTGAAAACACCCCCATCCGCCCCTGTAACGGATAGTAACTTTTTTGAAAACGTCAGCTTCGAGGAGAGATATATTCTTATCAGATAGTCATAAAATGGAGTGTTGACTCACATTGCAAGTCATGGAGTAGTTGGGCCGCGGTGAGTATTTTGCCCCGATGTTGGAGATCGTGTATTCCCAGAGCGTCGAGATCTGATGGCTCCAACTCGCGGAACATTTCTAACCGGCTCCAGCCGTTCAGGTTGAACACGGCGGCGTATTCCTGGCAAATAAGTATTGATGACGGGAATTCATCAAGAGAGATGGGAAAAAATAGACAAGAGAGAGGGAGATGATGAAGGGGAAATGACCTTTGAAAGTGTGGCAAGGACGTAGCCAGAAATTTCGTTTAGGGTGAGCTGAAGTGATTTTTACTCGAAATTAATTCAACTAATTCAAAAAGTGAAATGCTATTAGAAAATTATGAAAGTTTCCTAACTTCTTAGAGTTTTCGATAATTTTTGATATCTCTGAGATTTCCGAAATGTTTGAAACGCTTAAAGTTGTCAAAATACTCTGGACTTTTGAAATTCTCGAAATACTCCAAATTTTAAAGATTTGCGGAATTGTTGAAAATCTTGAAATGTTCGAAACCTTCTGAATTATTGAGTTTCTCAAAATTTCAGAAATTCGTTGAATTTTCAGAATTTCAGTAATTATGGAAGTATTGTAATTTTTCAGAATTTTCAAAACTTTTTTAAATCTCTGAAATTTCTGGAATTTTCGAATTCTGAAAAGTGTGAAAATTCCTATAAGTTTGAAAATTTCCAAAATCCCCCAAATTTTAAAATTTATCGAAATAATCGAAAATCTTGAAATATATCAAAAATGATCCAACTAAACAAAAGTTTCTAGAAATTCTCGAAATTGTAAGAATCCTGGAAACTGCCTTAATTCTCAAGATTTTCGAAACTTTTTTTAATTTCTGAATTATTATGTTGATTATGCTTAAAATTTGAAATTTCTGAATATTTTTGGAATTCTGAAAATTTCAAAATACTAAAAACTTTCGAAATACTCTGAATTATCAAAAATGTCGAAATGTTCCAAATGATCAAGGTTCTCGAAATGTAAAGAATTCGTAAAATTCCCGCGATATCAAGAATTATGCAAATATTTCAAATTCTCAGAATTTTGGAAACTTTGACGTATCTCTGAAATTTACGAATTTTTTGAAAATCCTAAAAATACTTCAAACTTTAAAAATTCTCAAAATCTTTAAAAATCTTGAAATATTCAAAATATTCCGAATAACTGAGTTTTTCGAAATGTAATAAATTTGTTAGATTCTCGTAATTTCAAGAATTATGAAAATATTGTGAATTTCCAGAATTCATAAAAGTTATTTTGAACTTCGAAATTTTCAAAATCGTTGAAATTTTAAATATTTTCAAACATCTAAAAACTCGTAAAATCCTCGAAATCCCCCAAACTCTAAAAATGCCCAAAACTGTTGATAATCTTGAAAAGTTGGAAATATTAAAAATCATCAAGTTTCTCGAAATGTGGAGAATTTGTCAAATTCTCGTAATATCAAGAATTATGAAAATATTCAAAATTCTCAGAATTTTTGAAACTTTTACGAATCTCTGAAATTAACGAAAATTTTGAAAATCCTCGTAATAATTCAAACTTTAAAAATTCTCAAAATCGTTAAAAATCTTGAAATGTTAAAAATATTCCGAATGACTAAGTTTCTCGAAACGTCAGAAATCTGTAATATTCTCGTAATGTCAAGAATTATGAAAATATTGTAAATTTCCAGAATTCTCAGAACTTCTTTAGAACTTCGAAATTTCCAAAACTGTTGAAATTTCACAAATTTTCAAATTTCTAAGAACTTGTAAAATCCTCGAAATCCCCCAAACTCTAAAAATGCCCAATATTGTTGATTATCTTAAAAAGTTGAGAATGTTAAAAATGACCAAGTTTCTCGAAAATTGAGACACTCGTGAAAATCAGTACTGTTCCACTATTTTTTTCGAAATGTACTTTTTTGCAATGTGCTAGATTTCTCAATTTTTTCAGAATTTCGGAAGGGGCTTCAGCCCCCTCCCTGGCTGCGTGCTCGAAGTGTGGTGAAGGTACACGAAAAAAATTAAAATATTATTCATAAAAATAAAAAAAAAAAAAAAAAAAAAAAATCAAAATGAAAAATAAAAAATAAAAGTAAAATAACATTAAAAATGAGAATATTATTCATCGGATAAAAATAAAAATACCGCATGTGACGAACAAACTTTTTTGCCATTTTTTGTCTCTCGGTAGAGTGTCTCTTCGAGTAACGATTGTTACGATTATCGTTGGTACCTGTAAATTTAGGCGCTGCAGAAGTTCCTGCACCGATCCGGGTTGTTGACGAAACTTTTGACTCCACTTGCATCGTTCGCTCTCGTTGCGTCTCGGCACCCGCTCGTTCAAGATCTCGACGTTTATGAACTTGAAGTGGCCTACTTTATTGTTAACGACGCCTTTCCACATTCCGCTGTTATTCATTTGTATCACGTCGATTATGTCTTCTTTCTGGGAGATCAATTCACTTTCGGGTTATTCAGAGAATAGACCTTATTCTTATTGAATTTTGGATAACTCGTTGAATATTGCTCGCACGTCGAAAATGGTCATTATCGATATTGTTCATGAGTAGGTTTCTAGCAACTTTTGTGGGAAAGTTTTTTTCGGGAAATGATTATTTTGGAAGTTTGAAGTTTTCGAAAATGGGAATTTGGAGGGTGGGAAGGTTTCAGTTATTCTGTTGAAAATCAATCTCGAAGTGAAATATGGGATGATATTTTTGTAAAATTTTGAAATTCGTCGAATTGAAAAAATTTTCAAAATTAGAACGAAATATTGAAAAATACTGAATTAAATGCAGAATTACCTTAATTTTCGGAATTGTTTAATTTACAAAATTGTTGAATTTTGACGTATTTACAAATTTCTTAAGATAAGTGGAATTTTACATTTTTTTCGAATTTTCGAAATGTATAGAATTCTGAAAATTTGAAAAATTACCAAAGATATTGAAATTTTCGAGACATTCAAAAATTTGCAAAATCTTGAAATTTTTGATAATTTTAGAATTCTCATGATTTTTGGAAATTTTACAAATCTTCAGATTTCTGGAATATTTTGGGAACTTCGAATTTTCAACATTTTCAAGTTCCTTAAAATTTTTCAAAACATGAAATTTTTAGATAATGTTCGAAATTTTTCAAACTACGCAATTTTTCAAAATTATGACAAAATATTCCAAATTACTGAAATTAACAGAACTACTCACATTTTAGGAATCTTTCAATTTACAAAATTTTTGAGTTTATTATACTCATATATTTTGGGATTATTCAAATTTTAGAATTTTTTTAAACCGTCAAAATGTTTAGATTTCTGAAAAATTTCAGAATTTCCAAAGGTATTAAAATTTTCGAAACATCAAAACATTTTTGAATAATTAAGTTAACAATTTCAAAATCTCACGATTTCCACTAATTTCAGAAAACTTGAAATTTATGAAATATTTTGGAATCTCAGAATTTTAAAAATTTTCAAGTTCCTCGGAATTTCCAAAATATGTGATAAAATTTTTAAATGATCTTCGAAATTCGTCAAAGTACACAATTTTACAAAATAATAGACCAAATATTGAAAGTTACTGAATTTTTCAGAATTGACTGAATTTTCAAAATTTTTCAATTCCCAAAATTTTCGAATTGTAACACATTTACAAATGTTTTGGGTTTATTTAAATTATATAATTTTTTAAAACTGTCGAAATGTTTAGAACTATGAGTATTTTCAAAATCTCTGAAAATATCCAAATTTTCGAAACAACTAAACAATTTTGGAATTCTTAAAATTTTCAATAATTCCGAAGATCTTGCGATTTTCGAAATACTTCGGAATCTTAGAATTTACAACATGTTTAAGTTTCTCGAAATTTTCAACGTATGAGAGAATATTTTGATATGTTCGAAATTTGTCAAATTACATATTGTTCCATAATTACGACAAAATATTAAAAACTACTGAAATTAGCAAGATTCTTCAAAGGATAGAAATTTTCTAATTTACGAAATTTTTGAATTTTGACATACTTACAAATATTTAGATAATATTTAAATTTAAGAATCCTCTGGTGTTATCAAAATGTTCAGAATTCTTAACATTTTCAAAATCCCCGAAGATACCCAAATCTTCGAGAAATTAAAAAATCCACAAGTTCTCAAAATTATCAACTACCTCAAAATCCTCATAATTTTCACAAATTCTCAAAATTTCCTCAACGTTCCGGAATCTCAAAATTCTCAACTTTTCCGAACTTGATTTCGAACTCCAAATTTTCAAAACATATTATATCCCCAAATCCACCGTACACTCAAAATTCACAAAACTCTGAAAATCTCCGAGACATTAAAAAATCCACAAACTCTCAAATATTCCAATAATCTCAAAATCCTCATGATTTTCACAAATTTCAAAACTCTGAAAATTATCTCAACATTTCGGAATCTCATAATTTCCAACATTCCCAACTTCCTCCAAGTTTACAAAACATACTCTATCCCCAAATCCACCGTACACTCAAAATTCACAAAACTCAAAAAAACCCCCGTATCCCTAAAAATCTCCAACACCTCGCCTGATAGCCAAAAACGCACCTCAAACTTGAGCAAATCCTTGTCGTAAGGATTCGGCACACAGTCAACCAGCGCCCGCGCCCGGCAGAGCACCGGGCCCAGAGACGACGGGCTGATGGTGTCCCTGTCCTCGCAGGATATCGAGCTGTGGTTGCTCCCCGTACGCACGAGTGCCTGCGTGCTCGAGCCACTCCCGCTCGGCACGTCTTCTTCGGACGACGTTCTGTCCTGACGCAACCGCGATATTTTTCGCTGCACGTCGTGCCTCAGATTCCTCGCCCTGCCTACTATCCCCGTCCTGCCATCGCCCTCCAGAAGCGCACTTGCTTCAGACTAAAACCAGAATAAAAATACATTCGAAGTGTCTCACCTCCTCGCAGTGTTGCCAGGTGGACAACGCCCCCCCAGATAGAGTGCTATTTCCCCTTAAAATCCGCCGCTTCCCCCCTAAAAATGTTTTTTCATTGTTGGGTACTATATTTTAATATCGTTTACGTTGACACCACTGCAGTTTCAGAAAATTACGAGGAATTCTTCGAAATTTTCGAAAATTTGGAAAACATTTGAAAAATTGGAAAAATTTTAAAACATTGGAAAAAATTGTGAAATTGAGTTGAATTTGGAAAATTTTCGGAGAATTATGAAATTTTGCAGAAATTCCGAAAATTCCGTGATTTTTGCAGATCGCAACAATTTTCTTTTCAGAATCTTTCGAACATTTTGAAAAATCGAGGAATTGTGAGTAATTTCAGATTAATTCGAAAACCGTGGATATATGATCCCCGTAAAACTTGTCTCCCCCCAGAATTCCCCCTAAGAGCCCGAAAAAACCCTACATTTAGGGGGAAACCCCCTAAACTGGCAACACTGCCTCCTCGCATCTCAAACGGGCAATGCTGAGCCGACTAGCTTGTTCCCAGTATCAACATGACCAAATCATCTGACGCCCTTATCAATGACGCGAGTTACCTCCCTCGGGAATGCGGAAATTTCGGTAAACACAATGACGATCTGGAGTGCCATGCATCGAATTTCAGACCTCGAAAAGACGACACGGAAAGCAGAAAACGACGAGTGCATGCGACTCGAGTATGTACTGTGCGATGCTAATGACTAGGGCATGAAAAAAGTAAGCGAAAGCGCGCGAATAGCGATCACGTACTGTGTGGCCGGCGGTAGAGTGACGCTTTTCGAATCGCTCCTGATCCCCGTAGTCGCTGCTGACTGACAGGCCTTCCTCGCTGCTGCTCCGACTCTAAAATCGACATCGCGTCAGTCGGGCAACGGTCTAGTCGGGCAACAAGCGAAGGAATGGGATTCGAACGGATAAATGGGAACGATTTAGCTCTGGCTATGACTTGTCGGTGACCAAGCACGTAGCCAGGGAGGGGGCTGAAGCTCCCTCCGAAATTCTGGAGAATTTGAAAAATCTAGCACATTGCAAAAAAGTATACTTCGAAAAAAATAGTAAAACAATACTGATTTTCACGAGTGTCCAAATTTTCGAGAAAGTTGATAATTTTTAACATTTTCAACATTTCGAGATTTTCAACAATTTTGGGAATTTTCAGAGTTTGGGGGATTTCGAGGATTTTACAAGTTTTTAGAAGTTTTTAGAAGTTTTTATTTTGAGGATTTTCAAAATTTTCGTTAATTTCAGAGATTTGTAAAAGTTTCAAAAATTCTGAGAGTTTGAAATATTTTAATAATTTTTGATATTACGAGAATTTTACGAGTTGTTTACATTTCGAGAAACTTGACAATTCTTCAAATTTCTAACATTTCAAGATTTTCAACAATTCAACAATTTCAAGAGTTTGGGGGATTTCGAGAATTTCACAAGTTTTTAGGAGTTCGAAAATATTTGAAATTTCAACAATTTTGGAAATTTCGAAGTTCTAAAGAAGTTCTGAGAATTCTGGAAAGTCACAATATTTCCATAATTCTTGAAATTACGAGAATTTTACGAATTCCTGACATTTTGAGAAGCTCAATAATGTGGAATATAGATTTCGGAACTTATTGGAATTTTGAAAAATTCGAGTATTTCAAAATTTGGGTAAATGTCAGAGATTTGTAAATCTTATAAAAGTTCTGAAAATTTAAAATATTTTCATAATTCTTGAAATTACGAAAATTTTACAAATTATTCTTCATATTTTCAGAAACTTGATAATTCGTAACATTTCAAGATTTTCAACAATTTAGATAATTTCGAAAGTTTTCAGTACTTTGACAATTTTCAGGATTGAAAAAATCGTATAAATTTCAGAGATTCAATAAAGTTTCGGAAATCGTGAGAATTAAAGCAGTTTTCGGAATTCTCAAAATTTTAAAAATTTTACGAATTTCTAAAATTTCGAAAAACTTTTGTTTAGTTAGAACATTATTCATATATTCCAAGATTTTCGACTATTTTAGTGAATTCCAAAGGCTAGAGCATTTTGAAAATTCCAGAGATTTCAAAAACACTTATGAAAATTTTATGAATTTATAAAATTTCTATAATGCTCTCATAAAATGTTACTTCTCAAATAAGTTGAATTAATTTCGAGTGAAAATCACCTTAGCCCCCCCCCCTCCCCCACCCCCCGAACGAAATTTCTGGTTACGTCCTTGTCGGCGACTCGTTCATACGTAAACATTTGGGACACAGAAAATGTACAATATTTTGGAAGAACCAAGTTCTCCGTGTTTTTACGTTCGAAGTTGTCGAAAACGGTGAAATTCTTCGGGAATTCGTGTTTATTACGTGGATTTCATGAAACAAATGCGTAATTGGGTCAAATTGAGCACTTTGGGAACTTTTGCATTTCTTCCGTGGAGTTTACGTGATTGAGATGAATTTTTGAAATGTTTTGATTTTTGAGAAAATTTACGTCGAAGAATTCAGGAAGAAGCGCAAAGAAAAGGCAAAAATAACCGATTCGGTGACTCTGTTGTGACTCGTTTAGGAACGTCGGTTGAAGATGATGAAGATGGAATCGATGTAGAGAGACTACGGAAAATTGAGGATTTCGTACGAAAACGAAGAAAAGATAGAAAAAGTTGAATGTAAGATTGGGAAGACATGGCATGCGATGAAGTGTGCATGTTACGATGAAAACACATGGGTGGGTTAACACTTGCGATGAACGATACGCCAGTTTGATCGCATCTAAGATACTAAACAGGCCAAGACTTAGAATTCTTGATGCAAGTGTTTTTTTTCCCAATAAATTAATGATTTTGGAAGAAATCAGTGTCTTTGATACTTGAAATTCAGAGATTTACGGAAATCTTAAAAACTCCGAATATTTTGATGATTTTTTAAATTTCGATAATCCTGAGAAATCTGAAAATTCCAAGAATTTCGCGAAGTTTGAACATTCTGAGAGTGAGAATGTTAAAATAACGAAAAAATCACGAAAATCCAGGAAAATGGGTAGATATTCAGAAAATTTGAAGATACAAGAATTTCCAAAATTCTGAAAATTTCAAGAATTCGGAAAACTTTGTAAGTTTTAGAACTTAGCAAATGTTTTTATTTTCTAATCTTTCAAAAATTTAGAAAATTACAGACATTTTGTCAAGTCAAATAAAATGTTGAATATTTTAAGATTTTCGAATCTGGATTTTGAAAATTCCAAGAACTATGCAAATTTCGAACATTCTGAGAGTGAGAATGTTACAATATCGAACAAATTACGAAAATCCAGGAAAATGGGTAGATATTCAGAAAATTCGAAGACACAAGAATTTCCGAAATTCTGAAAATTTTAAGAATTCGGAAAATTTTGTAATTTTTAGAACTTAGCAAATGTTTTTATTTTCGAAATTTTCAAAAATTTAGAAAATTACAGACATTTTTTTCAGTTGAATAAAATGTTGAACATTCTCCGACTTTTTCAAATTTCGAAAATTTTTCAAATTCGGAATATCCTCAGAATCCCGAAAATATCCAAAACTATGGAAATTTTCAGCATTCTAGAAATTATCAAGGATCAAAAATGTCTAAAAATGTAGAAAACTTATACGTCAAAATCAGATCAAATTCAAATATTTTGACGTTCCGAAAATCCAAGCAACCTTCAAAATTCGAAAAATTCATACAACCGAAAAACAGTTCAAAATCCTCCAAATCCTACAATTAATCGAGTTCCTCAAAATACATTTCCCTTATTCCAAGTTTTCCAAAAATTTTCTCAGTATGAAAAAAAAAAATATATATAAAATCATTACAAACCCTTCCCAAACCTCCGACAACTTGTCAAAACATTCTCATAACACCCCAAATATTCCAAGCACCCCAAAAACTCTCCCCCCAAAATAAAACCAACTCCAACCCCAAACCCTCCTGCTCCTAACCACAAAAAAAAACACCACACACATCATAACACCACAACCAAACATTCACCAAGATGCCAACAAACAAACCCCACAACCCCCACATTATCCCCCCCCCCCCTTAAAACCCAAAAAACCCTCTGAAAAAGATCACAAAAC